>JABSTL010001199.1:0-46185 GCA_013759095.1 Fusarium sp. NRRL 29148 | reverse complement strand
TCTCCTCCCATCTCGCCTTGCAACAGACCTATGGCCACTACCGAGACACCAACAAACTCAACGGGTCGTGATATCGTTCTCTACCCAGATGATGCGTCTTCCAGTCCAGCCCAGACTCCTCTATTTCCCCCAACCCTTGAGGATCGTGACCATAGTCGAACAATTGAGGAACACATACAAAAGAATATCAACGACAAGATTTTTGTTGAGGTGCCACCCCCGACACGCAACGACTATGAGCTTGTGGCTTCGTTTCAATCGCAACTCAACAAAGCTTACGCACAAAACCCAAAGGCATGGATGCTGTCAGTGACCAAGCAGGCTCGTGACGACAATCATCGTATAGCTCAAGCCAAAGCACGCGCTCGTCCCTTGGCAGCCAAAGCTCCCAAGATATCTCGGCCTCGCACCGATATTAATCGTGTTGCGAAACCTCCCGGGACCGGGCGAACTATTCGCGTTCAACCTACTAACAGTCCTAGACGACCAACTCCTCAGTTCAGTGCCAATGACATCAACATCGCTGAGCCGAAACCTCGGGCTCAAGGTCCAGACAAAGATTTTGCATCACTGCAGGACTTTTGTCCACCACCGAGCGTGGTTCCTGCACAAAAGAACTGGTGGAAGGTTGATTGGAAGGGGAGCCCACTCGACAACAGCAATGATCCTCATCGGCATCTTCTTACTCCTGACGAAATAACGCTAGCAAGCCTTCTGCGCCTTGACTGTGCGACGTACCTGGCCAGCAAGAGACGCATTTTCATAGGCAGGCTCACCAATTTTAGGCGAGGGAAAGGCTTCCGCAAGACCGACGCCCAACAGGCTTGCAAGATTGATGTCAATAAGGCCTCCAAGCTGTGGACTGCTTTTGACAATGCCAAATGGTTCAAGGAGTCACTCCTGGAGCCATTTGAGGACGCTATCGTGAACTAGTGCCCTTCACAAAGTTGGACGCTTTCGAACCTCGTTGGCCGCGGCGTAGCTTGTCCTTCATTTGCCGCTTGTCTTCAGAGCAACGATGCTTGTCACCTGAGTTACCTCACTTCACTCCACTTCATTTCATTTTTCTCTGCTGAACCCAGATGGTTGGGTCAGTATATGAGATTCAATCGGAATCACGGCACACTTACTTTTTTCTTTTGGGCGATACACCATAGCATTAGGGATTCTCATCTTCACGATACCCGGAGTGCATATATACCTGACCCTGACCCCTTTGCGATCACGTCACACCACTCCACAGTTTTCTATTATTTCATTTTCTATCATGGGATTCGGTCTTGTCCTGTCCACCTCGCCCTTCTGAAGTCATGTCATCTTCGAGGTTGTCGGGGGCGAGAGATTGTGGACAGCGAGGTACAGCATGGATGGATGTTTGGCGTTATCGTGTATGGCCCCTCCCAGCAGACTCGGCTGGGGTTCAGGGAGCTATTTTATTTGGACTACCAGGATGCAAGCGTTGTGCGCACATGTGATGGCTAGTCATGGCCGTGGACTTGAATATCACTGGATGATTTCAGGTCAACGAATATCGACTGTATGCAGGCGCGCGCCTAGGCAGAGGCACAACCTTCTGACCTTGAGCAGAGATTGGATTACGGTTGCCCTTTCGAAGGAACTAGTCTAGCAAGACAATAGCGAAATGAATTGTTTACCCAAGCACTTACTACACTGCCATGTCTGTCTGTCGGCGGGACCGATGAGAATACTGACCTGATTGACGGAACGACAAAAAAGTCTGCTTGACATGTTGTCACAAGATCAAATGAACGTAGAGACCATTGAAAGAAAATCCATTGACTTCAGCCCTACACTGCACTGCACTTCCATTTGGGGGCCGGTTCGCTTCCTCTAGAGGTTAAGCGTGAGCCATATTTCTGGGTAAGTAAGGGACATAACCTAAGCATGTTCTGACTGATGTGCGCGGGTGAAGCCGCCGTTGCAGCGGGACCAGGCTATTAACAAAAGGAGAGAGGTACATTCCCAGTGATGTCTCACCAAAAGAGTACTTTGGCTAGGGGAGGGGGGAGTGTGGACGGACGGGACAAGGCCAGGCCAGGCCAGGGATTTGGGTGAGTGGTGGAGTTAGACAGCGGGAGCTTATCGGGTGGAGCAAGATGAGAGAGGAAAATGAAATGTTAGTTGTGGCGCTGTGGCTTGAAGATTTACATACGTTCAGCGTGTAAGAGGGACATGTTGTTCAGGGCTTGTGATTTCATTTATGAGAGACTGATAAGATGGGAGTTTGTTCAAAGACGCCTTGTGTTTCGGGAATGGCGTCAACATGTGCGTGTCTTCTCAGAGGCTGACAGACAAATGGTGAAGCTTATAACGAAGCTTGTTTGCGAAGCTCCTCTCATTTCTTTGGCTAGGGATCACGTTGGCAAAACAGACTGAAGCAATACCTCTTTCAATAAACCTGCATGGTCATACTGCCAATAATAAGTTCTGTTGTGAATAACATGCTAAAGAGGGAGGCCAATGAGGATAGAATGAGTCAACATTGGAAGTGACTTGTGAATGGGAATACGTGTCCGTAGATATCAAACTCTGAGACTTGACTCACTAAAAAGTGAGGCTGTAGATACTGCCTGGTCTTGAACACTTAACTTTGTCAATGCTTCGTGGCAGCATGTGTCCTTTCACTGCTACCAACGAGCCTTGGCGAACTATGTTTTTACTTTTCTCATTTCTATCAGGGTTATTGGGGCCGCAACAATGCTATATATGATATGTAGCACTTGCGAGACCAGTCGAAGCCCGTCATTTGGCATGATATGGTTGACTGACGCTTGACGATTTCGATTGGAAATATGCTGATGATACGAACATAAGTTCAATATGCAGGCTCAGTTCTCAACCAATCAACGGCCACCATCCGGTATGGTGTAGTGGCTAACATTTCGCGCTCTCATAACCTGAGAGATCAAGTACCGCGGAGCCCAGGGTTCGATTCCCTGTACCGGAGTTTCTCTTTTGCATTTTTGACATCTGAATATGTAAGTTGTTTGTGATGTTGTCTATTTTTTTTTATTAGTAGTGAAGAGCTGTTAGAGTGGATGGGCGGCGCCCGTTGGAGTTTGACTGAAAAGGATCATTAATCAGTCTTCAGCAATTGCCTTTAGGGTATAAGATGGCGTTCAACAAAGACTCCAGATGATCAATTGACATTATCACTCGTCAGCTGTTTCACCCTCAGCAATTGGCCTGCGAAATGTTGTAGAGGCAGCGAACGGTCTTAACGTCTTATCGATGTTGTAACCTAAGGTATACTAAAGCACATCTCATACCTGTAAAACAGAGAGGGAGGGATATGTTCATAAAAACAAGGACTTCACTTCCAGTTGCTGTAGTCAGTATAAGCCATGCAATCATCACCAATACGAATTGAAGTTGTGTCTGTCAATCATTACAGTTGATTCATTATGTCATGTCCCTCTATAATACATCTTTTGCCCCTCCATCAAATTTACTGACCAGCGGCAATAGTGTAGCCACCATCAACAGCAACAGTCTGTCCTACTAAATACTGGTTCGTAGCAAAGAACAGCACTGTAGCAGCCATATCCTGATCCTTGCCAGCCCGTCCAGCAGGAACCTTTTCAGCATACTTCTCCTTGGGGATGAAGCTCTTCTGCGCCTCGTCACTGCCATCGGTGGTCATCTCAGAGGGGAAGACACCAGGCGCAATGCCGTTGACGCGTATCTTGAGCTTGTTGCTCACAATCTCGGCGGCGAGCATGCGTGTGAGATGCACGGCTGCACCCTTGGAGGCGTTGTAGGCAAAGTGGTGCTGAGACTTCTGAATAAGACCGCTGATGGAGCTGATGTTGATGACTGTTGAACTCCAGCCCTGATGCTTCTCACTGCTCTTCTGCAAGAGAGGCAAGAAAGCAGCAGTGGTGAAGTACAAGCCGGTGACGTTGGTGTTGTACGCCGAGTTCCAGTCCTCAAAGGTAGCATCCTTGTTGTCGAAGAGGTTCTCCTTCATTTCCTGCGCAGAATCGGCCTCGACCTGGAACGAGTTGCTCGAGATACCAGCGTTGTTGACGAGAATGCAGAGGCAGTTCTCGCGGGAGGAGTACTCCTCGTAGAGCTTCTGGATACCCTCCTTGTTGCCGACGTCGGCTTGGATGGGGATGATCTCACCGGCGATGTTCTTGCCGTACTTCTCGACGACGGTGTCGAGCTTCTCCTTTGTGCGGCCGGTGATGTAGACCTTTGCGCCGTTGACGGCGAGGGCTTGAGTGGCCATGAGACCGATGCCAGAGCCACCACCTGTATCTGTTAGCCGTGTTTCTCAGCCTAGAGATTGATGGTAGATAGACGTACCTGTTACGAGAGCAACCTTGCCCGAGAGATCAAACAAAGCATCGCGAGAAAAGTCTCGGTGCTCGCCACCACTTGCTGGCTGTGTTCCCGACATTGTGCGTGTAGTGTACTGAAAGTCCTTTCTATTGCTTGAGGTAAAGGTTCGTAGTTGACTTGAAGTTGTGATGCACGAGTTCTTAGCAAAAGGAGTTGTGAGTCGAAGTGAAGGTGCAAGAAAGCTTCTGGAGCCAAGTCTAAGAAACTGCCTGGACATGATTCTTATACCAAACAATTCTTCAGATTAGGTACCTAAGGTAGGTAGGTAGAAAAAGAGGGGTAGCTCGAGGTACACAATAAAAAGTAGAAACTGCAACTGGCAAGAGCTGGCATCTCAACCAATGCCCATCTTAACTTATGGCCCTCTCTCACCCAATGACGAGCCCATGATGAGATCAGCACTTTCTCTCCTGCTCAGTCCATGACGAAAGACAACGGAGGAAGTGATCCGTAAATTGGGTGAGGAGGAAAAGAATAGGGTATGACAAGCGAAACAACAATTGGAGCCTCTTGCAGCGTGAGGCTCTTTCATGACGTCGACGTGGGGTCAAGATGATGAATTGATCGGACCTCATCGTGATCTTCACAAGCTTACAAAGAAAGGGTTGAAGAAAAACCGTTGATCATCCAAGCCACAAGTTACCGTGTTTAGAAATCAACGGGTGAATTGACCTCTCAGATTGAGGAATGGCTTCATAGTGTGTCATGACTTCTAAGTAGAGGCGTGAGCTAAGAAGAAGTGTGAGGCTTAAGTTAACATCCACCCCACTATAGCTTCAACGACATCCGACACATCACGATCCTTTTAGAGGCATTGGCAGTTACAACAACACTCGAATGTTTCATTCACAGTAATCCTACAATTGTACCCGATTGCGTCTCATTACAGACCTCAGCGGCGTTACCCAAACCAAACGCCATCCCATGCATTACAAATCTCCTTCACCCTCGCGAGCATCGTCTATTTAACCTCGATATGCTGCACTGCCTTCTGCCACTTTTGCTCGTCCGTCCTGTTGCACTAGATTAGCCTGTGTCCATCAAGGTTGCACGTAGTGAATACTCACTTATCAAAGCGCAATAGCTTGCCCAGCACCGGCACAAGCTGAGCTCTTAGCTTGGTGTCCTTCTGCTCCAGGAACTGGAGTAGAATCGTCTTGAGATAGACCGTATCTGGAGCTCCACCAGCGGCCGGCGAGCCATTGCTTCCGCTTCGAACCGAGTCGAACGAACTGCGGCTTGAATTGGCCACGAGCTTGGTCTGCACTGACTTGAGATCCTTGAATACCTTCTCGTATCGTTGTCTTGCCTCCTCCAGCATTCGTCGTAACTCGGCTCGCTGCTTCTCAACATCACGGACTTGCTTCTCTGATGCATCCAAAGCTGTACGGAGCTGCGAAGCTGTTGTTCGGAGCTCATCCGCCTCGGCCTCAGCCTTCTCTTCCACTGATTCCAGCTCTTCTCGTCGTCGGCGCCACTCCTTTTCACGCTGCTCAAGCTCATCTCGCTCATGTGTCAGAGTCTTGACCTCGCGCTCCAGATCCTTCAGCTTCAGCTTCAAGTCTTCTGTCTCGCGCGTCTTGCGTCGCGCAAGGGTGCTCGACTCATCCTCGATTCGATCTCGCTCCTCGACAGCGGCCTCCATTCGCGCCCTCATCTCTCGCACCTTGTTATCAGCACGCTCGTCGACATCAGCTAACAATCGTCGCATCGTCTCGCCCTCACGGGTACGCTCCTGGAGTAGTCGCTGAACCTCAGCAAGCTCTTCCTCCAGCGATTCAGCCTGCGACTTGGACTCCTTCAGCTGCACAGACATCTCCGCCGTCTGGTCTCGCATACTACTCAACAGACCCTGAGCATTGCTGTACTGCTGCGTCTTGAACTCGGCCTCCTCTTGCGCTGCCGTCTTCTCTCGCTTCAGTTTGTGCATCTGCTCTTCAAGTTCCTTCACCTTGGGTCGTAGCTTGCCGAGCTCCTCCTGTACTGTCTTGAGCTCTGCCTCCGTCTTCTCAGCCTTTGCACTAATCTCAACCTTCTCGGCTTCGGATCGGCGAAGGTCTCGTCCAGATACCCGTTGGGAATCCTCGAGACGAAGTTTGGCGTTTGTCTCGGTGGCCAATTTCTCCTGTAGGCCCTTGATCTCAGTCTCACGATCCGAGGCTAACTTCTGGACGCGCTCCACATCTCGCTTAAGATCCTTCTCTCGCTTCTCCATATCCTTGAGCTCCGTCGTTTTGGCTGCGAGCTCCTCTTTCGTAGTCTTTAGCGTAGCAGACTCCTGGCGCAGGCTCTTCAACTCAGGCTGCGCCTTTTGTAGCACCTCACGTAGGTCTGTAAGATCCTTGAATCGGTTCTGGGCTAGTTGCTGAGCAGCGCCTAGGTCGGCTTGCAGGGTGGTCGTCTTCTCCTTGAGCTCGTCGTACTCGGCTTTCAAGGACTCCATCTCGCTTCGCAGCTTGGTGCTGACTTCGGCATCTGAAGCAGAGGAGTCAATCTTCTTCTCCAGATCAGCGATCTGTGTCTTGAGTTCCAACTTCTCCGCCTCGAGCTCTTTAATCTTCTCCTTGGCCTCAACATGATCTTGACCAATTGTGAGCAGGTTCTCTTGGAGTGACTCAATCTCCTCGCGCAGGTCCTCCTCAGTCTTGCGCCTCTTGCTCAGGCGCTCAATCTGCGTATCCTTCTCAGCGACTTCCTCCTTCAGCTTGGCGATCTCAACCTCAAGCTCAGCATTTCCTTCAGGCTCGGCGGGAGCTGCTAACTCAGGAGTCTCCACGGCGGCCTCTACAGTTGGAGCTGCAGCACCGCCGGCACCACCCTTGCCCTTCTTCTTCTTGTTCTTCTTCTTGTTACCACCGCCCGTAGCAGCAGCAGGTTGTGAGGCGGCAGGCGTTGGAGTTGCAGCGGGAGTGGGTGCAGCAGGAGCGGGCTTCGACTCTAGTTTCTTGGTTAGATCGTCAATCTTGGTCTGGCTCTCAGTCTTTTCCTTCTTCAGAAGTTCGATCTGGCTGTTGAGGTCATCGATCAACTTCTTGGAGATGTTCTTTGCGTTTGAAGCCTTGGCCAACTCGGCGTCCAGTTCGCTTGCGCGCTTGTCTGATGAAGCAAGTGAAACCTCCAACTCATCAACCTTAGCTGTATGTGTGCTCTTGTCTTCTTCCAGCTGCTTGAGTTGCTTTTGTGCGTCTTCCAATCTTTGGTTTAGAGACTCGATCTCCTTGTTGCGCTCATCAAGCTGGGTCTGCAGAGACTCCTGGGCGGCGGCAGCGTCGTGAGATTCGCTGAGCTCCCGAGTCGCATTCTCCAAGTTCTCAACCAGACCAGCGCTGTTCTCCTTGACGGCCGTAAGCTCCTTCTGGAGACCCTCGACTTCGGACTTGAGCTTCTCTATTTCCTCGGACTTTGAAGTAAGGTCAGCCTGAAGGTGGGGAATTTCATCGTCGTAAGAGAAGAACTCCTCGCTTTTGTCCTTGCGCTCAGTAGTGGATTCAGTAACCTCAGATAGTGACTTTTGCGGCTTATGCTTGGGTGAGAACATTCCGATGACGGAGGAAACAGGAGACTTGGACTTTTCGGGGACCTCAGGGGGAGTATCTTCGTGTTTATCGTCCTTGGGAGCTTCAGATTCTTCGGACTTTGGCTGAGTAGAGTCTCCTGACTTGAGCGCCGCAAGCTCCTCCTCCAATTTCTTGGCTTTTTCCTCGGTTTCGTTGTGCTTCTTCTGCAACTCTTCCTTATCAGTCGAAACCTTCTTCAGCTCCTGCATCACCATGTCGCTCCGGAGATTCAGTTGGTTGAGATACTCGACGAGAGCTTCGGGGTCGCTGATGGAAGTCAAGGGAGTGTTTTCTCGGAGGGCTTTCTCGAATGGTTCGATCGCTGTCGCTCGCCTATGGGCAACCCGGTAAGATCGAAGTAATTCTTTGAACATATATTAGTTTCCTGTCATCGATGTGCGTATTCGTAGATATAGCCTTACCAGGATACGTCGCTTCGAGCTTCTCCAGTTTGCGCAGCTTCTGGCGGATCTCAGGGCTCAACTCTTGAGACTTGGTAGCCTCTAGCTTGGCCGCTGAAGCGCCATCTCCACCATCCTGATTCTTGTCCGAACTGGCCTCATTCTTGGAACCATCTGCGTTCTTTTCATCCGATCCGTTGTTCTGAGTGTCACCATTGTCGGTCTTTGAACCGTCGTTTGCAGCAGGTGGCATTGGGGTAGTAGCTCGGCTCGGCTCACTCTCGTCGTCGATTACGAACGCAGCTTCAAATACGGCAGGATCTGGGTTCGGTGCGTCGCCAGCATCGGCAGCTTGTTTCCTAGCCTTTGCACGCTGAGCTGGTGTGCCATCGCCCTTGCGCGACGATGTTGAGCGGGTTCTTGAGGGTGACCTGGATTGCTGAGCTGTCTGTGAACGGGCTTGTTCTTCGGCAATGGTCCGATCGATGGCGCTTTTGAACCGCTGAAACATGTCAGCCGTTGCCCGTATAAGGTGCGAACAGATAATGGTCACGGAGAACTAACTTGGAACATGATGGCTCCCTTGGGTCAAAGACCAACGTCTTAAGATACCAAGGGACGCGCGTAACTTAAATATTAAGTACGAATCTTTGAGGCAGGAAAATACAAAGAGACAAAAGAAAGTGTGGAAGATCAATGTAGAAAGAATAGTAGGCCACTCAACAAAACGCCTTCATGACGATGCGAAAGACGGCAGTAATTAGTTAAGCTGATGAAAGGAGTTGCAGGGTCTCAACGGACAGAGTTACAGCACTTGCTTCCGAGCCATGACCGATCCCGTCGAATTTCTGGGGTAGGATTGTGGCGGTTCATGACTGTGGTGGCTCAGCCGCTCAGGGGCCCCATTCTAGGTACGTTTACATGCCTCAGTGTGCAAGAAAACATAAGACTTTAGAAGAGGATGCTAAAATAAACTCAGCAAAGACTTCCCTAGACTGAGTCCAAATTACCTAAATCTTTTCATCAGTTAGGATAGAAGTCTCCAGTTTTCTTGCCCCCCCCCCGGTATGTCAGCAATAACTTGCTTGATCTTTTGGTATAATTGTCCATGGCCATTTGGGGGCTTTGAACTACACAAAGAGAGTATGGAGTACAAGACATTTGAACAACAGTTCAATTTACTATAACTATTGCAGGTGACTGATCCATTGTTGCTGGTCGAGAGCTACACTCGCCTGTAACATCGCCTGTGACCTGTAACTTGTAATATCTTGATGCTCAAGATATACCGAATAGTGATAAGTCACTCTACTAAACACCCGAGTCGAATTAGCTTGAAATACTAAATCCTATAACCAGACAGTCATATTCAGTTTATCAAGTAAACCTCCTATTAGCTATAACCGCTATCAAGTTCTCTGGTCGTTGAGCTCAATTGATGATCTTCAAGGATCCAAATTCGGCATCAGTGGAGCCACTATCAGTACAGGCCCCCTAGACTACAAGCTACAACTCCCTGTCCTGCCCTGTCTAGGGAAGGAAAGAAAACCAAAAGACATTGATCCTATATGACAAAAATACTTGGGTAAATGAGAATATATTTAGGACAGTTTTAGGATGAGTTTAGAATACATTTCGCGGGGCTTATTTTGACACTCTATTGTAAAGTCTGACGTTTTTTGGGCCTGTCCTGCTTGGACTCAAATCTGTTCTAGGCTGCCCACATGCTCAAGCTCAGCTGAATGAGGTCACTCCTGTCGAGAAGCTACCGTCACAACTTCACCATTCCTTTACACCACTGTCTATCCTTTTACCTTTTCTTCGTGCCGTTCTGTTTCGCCCATATCCTGGGCATACTCTCCCTTTCTTATCTTTTCATTCTATCGTCTTTCCTTTGTGTTCTTCATACCGCAAATCTCCCCCCACTGTTACGTACCTTGCCCGATCAAAATGGTGGCCTTTTGGCCCTGGGGGGTAAGTTGGCATCACTAGGACTTCATTGTCAGAGCTAATATGACTTTACGCAGGGCGAGTCCTCTTCAACTGCCTCCTTCGAGAAGACCCTTTCTACCCTGTCGACCAAGATCACCGACACACAAGCATCCCTCGATAAGGTCCGCGCAAGCTCTCGTCGCGCGCGTGTCATCTGGACACTCTACCTCAGTTTCGCCTACCTCGTCTATGCGATCGTTCTGCTACTTGTCGTCGGATACAACAACCTCGGCGCTTTTGAATGGGGCGGTCTAACAGGTGGCCCTGTGCTGTAAGTCCTCTGTTAATCCCTGATGCGAATCAGGCTGACGATATCATGACAGCATCTACGTTACACGCACGACCCTAGCCGCATACTACAACTTTCGCATCGAGAACTTGAGCGCTCGTCTCAAGGATTATCAGTCGGAGCGCGCGAAAACGATCCAGAAACTCAAGGATGCCACCAAATATGACTCTACCATGGAATTGATCGAGAAGTACGGCGGGGCTGATGGAAAGGGCAAGAAGAAGGAGGGTGAACAGAATGCCGATAATGCGCCCAGCAAGCAGCGACCTAATGGTCCTCAAGGAGTTCCTGGACGAACACGCATGCCCCCTCCTCCAACAGCCAACATCCAGCGGCCGCATAGCCCAATGCCTGCTCCAAACCCCATGGAACCAAGCGCTGAATTCGCTCCTAACGCTGAATTCTCTGAACCTCCTCCGCCTCCTATCGCCCCCGGTACTCCTCAGCCTCCCCCGATGCCAACCGGTTACGCCTCATACCAGACCGGACCCCCTGAATCGCACTGGTACGACCGTATCTTTGATGTTCTTCTTGGCGAGGACGAGACTGCGCCCAAGAACCGCATTGTGCTGATCTGTAAATCATGCCGACTTGTCAACGGTCAAGCACCCCCTGGGACCAAGACGCTCTCCGAGGTCGGACAGTGGAGGTGCATGTCCTGCGGTGCCGTCAACGGAGAGATCGATGAGGGAAAGCGTATCATGAACGAGGTTCTTGACGCCGCTAAAGACTCTCCCACAGATGGCGAGAGCGCTAATGAGGACTTCTCTAGTAACAAGAGTGAGCCAAGGGGAGGGAGGCAAAACTCGGGACCTTGATCCCAAATGACCATCAGACTAAGGTGACTTAGTATAAGCTTAGAACAGCTTTGATAGGTTTAGGATACCTTTTACTGAGTTGATTTTATCCCTTAGGATTAGGGGTCCTAAGTTTTCGTCCCTCCCCTTAGGGATCAAGGAGGAAGACGACAACGGTCCAGCCGTCGTTAAGAAACGCCGAAGAAAGGACAAGAAATGATATGTATCTACCATGTAATTCTATACGAGCACCATGGTGGTGACAACTACGGGAATGAGGTTTGGGGCTAGGTTTGTTTAATAATGCAAATACTTTGGAACTTGATCACCCTGGTCTGGTCTTTCAAGGAGGGCATTGGGTCATGAATCGTTGGGCTGCTACGTATATTTCTCATCGAGGAAACCATATGATATTCTAGTGTTTCCCGATACGCTCTCCTGTCTTCTGCGGGCGCCACGGGTCAGAGACTAGTGTGTGCATGATGGTCATCTGCAAAAGTTCCTCAATTAGGAGTTGTTGGGAGGAGTCATATCCTGAAGAATATTATTGGTAACGATACGGGACTCTATCGCCATGAACTGCGAGTCTTTTGAAGTATTTAACAACTATAGAGAACGCTGGCTGTCATGGGCTGGTGCTATGGAGGCCATGCCTTCTGCCCATATCTTCGTTCGTATCCATCCAAACCCCATCATCACTCAGGCTGTGCCCTTCACGATCCGTGAGACGATAACAAACATAACCTAGGTATACTACCATCACATGGTACGAACAGCATACCAAATTCGCTACAGACGTCATAAACGTAACCTCTCCCATCCCACCCAAGCTCTCCTCTCACCTCTCACGCCACAATCACATATCATCGATGTAAAGCAGGTCAAGTCTATCATCTTCGCTATACAGTCTTCTGACCAGAGTAATTCCAACAAACGCTCAAGATCCCCCCGTCCTAATCTCAGCAAGGTATCGATGCGCCTGGCCTACTCTTCGACCCTTACCCTTTCATCCATCGCGAACAAAGTTATCTGCCCTTGTTAACCCGATGTAATATGGTAAAGCCTGATCATGTATAGCACCCAAGATTCCGTGCCTAGTCTATACTAGGGGAAGTGAAAACTTAGAACTATGATCCTAAATGATAAAAAAAACTTAGGCGACTTAGCATAAGTTTAGGGTGCCTCTATCAAGTTTGGGATGCCTTTTGCTAAATTTATTCTGATAACGTATGTTAAGGTCTGGTGTTTTGACCCCTGAGGCTGGACCAAAGACGAGTAATTGGTCATCGCCAACAATACTTGCACGCAAGTAAGTATCGGTCAGGTATTCAACTGTGACGCAGCAATTCGAAGATGCTTCCAAGTCTGCAGATGTCGCCTTTGAGGTTGTTTCCATCGAACGTGTGCAGGATTGAGGGCAGAATGCTTTACCCCATTGGAAGTAATACCTTTACCAAGTCTAGGTAAACTTAGCATAAGTTTAGGATACCTTTTGCTGAGTTTATTTCAACAATTTATATCAAGGTCTGATGTGTTCTTGCTCCCAGGCTAGACCAAAGAGTGCTAAGACATTAGACAGTCGTTAAATCTTTTACCCCTTTGCATGTACTTTCTCCCTCGCCTACATACATTCATCATCGTAGTCAGCTCGCATGAGAGGTTGCCGCTGTTCCAGATCGTCAAGATGTATAAGTGTAATGTAGCACCGCAAGCGGTTCGTGTGGATCATCAAAAAGACAAAAAAAAAAAAAAAAAAGACCAGTCAAATGCCACATGCGTCACTTCATGTGGGTTGCCTTGGACTGTCGACTTGTGTTTCGCTTGTTTCTCTGTATTCGACATGCCCGAAAGCGTCTATAATCACTTTATCTCTTCCTCACTTCCGTCGCCCAGCCGTCGATGCCTTCACCCCGGCCACCGACTTCCAGGCCCTCAATCTTCAAGCCCTTCATGCCAGGTGTATCCTCCAACCAGACGTGACCCGCCATTCCGCCAGCATTGGCTCGTTTCTCGGGTACTAACTCCAACATTGGGGTCAAGAAGTCTGCGATACGCTTTGCTTCGTCTTCCTTAAAGTGATACTTCTCGCGTAGCACATCTGGTAGAGCCCAATGCCGCAGTCGATGGATGTTTCGCAATTCTCCCTTTCGGTTGAAGATCTCCTGACTCCACTTGCCACTGAGACATAGAGACTTGGGGAATGGCCCAAGTAGTTCGATGATTTGAGCAATGTGATCATCGTCCTTACCATACTTGGTACCTGACTGAGGATCAAACAAGTAATCGCCGGTGATTAACTCAAACACCTAATGGGCGGTCAGTAATGCTCTACAGAAGCCAGTGCCAGCTTCACCACGAAGATCGTTGTACATACCATAGCTGCCATACTCCATACATCAGTGCTGGCACCCCATTTGGAACCCAAAATAACCTCGGGTGATCTATATTGTCTTGTCTGGATATCGTTGGTAAAGTGATGATTGACCCAGCAGGCGTTGCCCAGGTCTGCAATCTTGACGCTAATAACATCGAAAGCGTGCGCATCTTCTGCCTTGCGCTTTTCGCCTGTTGAAGCAGAGGGAGAGTTTGACTTGTCTAGAGAGATACCTGAGACTTCCCGACTGAGAAGATCGCTTGAGTGCTGTCAGCGCCTGATAAAACTTCTTCGTTGAGTGGCGAATAACTTACGCAGACTTTTCTCGTTGCTTTTGGGCATCGTCAGATGGTTTAGGAGATGCCTCCTTTGATGACTTGCCTGCTGACAAAATCACATTAGTCATTGCTGAACCATAAACGAGATGATCAATGGCTTGCTTACCTTCGTTCAGGACACCAGCAAGACTAGAGTGGGTGTTCGGTGAGGGGAATAGGTTGGACTGGTTGAAGCTGGTATTGAGGGGAGATGGCAATGGTTGACTGCCAGTAATGAGAGTCCTTCTGCGCCGACGTCCATTGCGGTTGTTCTCCTTTTCGGCAGATTCAGGTTTGACGACGCGTTTAACGATCTGTTCAACATCCCCAATCTCGATAAGGACATTTTCTGGTTTGAGGTCGGTGTGAATGATACCGCATTCGCGATGGAGGTAGTCGAGGCCTAGTAGAACTTGCTTTGTAATTTGTTTGACGAGAGGCATGGGAATGCCACGGTGATTCCAGCGCTTGATGAGCCCAAGCAAATTCTCTCCTAGCACCTCGAAAACCATACAGACGTGGGTGCCGTGGGGTCCCTTGTGCTCGAACGAGTCCAAAAGACTCACAACGTGCTTGCGACCAGGGTGATCGGGCTTGGCTTGAACAATCTTGTTGAGAAGCTTGATCTCATCGATGGCGGTCTCGGTGTAATGGGCGGCGGAACGGACGACCTTGAGGGCGACATGCTTGCCGTTGGTATTGTCGCGGGACAGCCAGACGGTTGAGAAATGACCCCATCCTAGCTTGCGAACCACGGTGTATTTTCCATCCTTGAACTTCTCTCCGACTTGTACGGGGTGGTAGCCACCTTTGCAGTAATCTTCAGAATCCTCCTCATCTGCAGTATTTTCGGCGGCATCGTCGACGGACGAGGAAGAGGGGGAGTGGGCCATGGTGGAAAGCTGGTGGGATCTATATGGGGGAGAAAAGAGGTCAGCGATGGCTTAAAATATATGTAGAGGTGCGGCAAAAATCAGCGCAATTAAGGCGACGTGTAGATGATGAACGAGAATTGAGGCGGAGCCAATGCAATCAGATCAAACAACCACGGTCGCAAGATTTGGTGGGAGAGCGACGGCGGCGAAAGAGCTGAGGCCTTGCGCGTGGTGGGGGACCTTTGCCGGATTGGGCTTGGGTGTAGTGAAATGGCGGGGAAGCATCAAAACATCATCCAGACGATAACGTAGAAACGAGTCAAGTCTTTCACTGGCGCTTCCAGTTGAAGATTTCGGTACCAAAAAGACTCGGGCACTGAATTGACCGACGGTGGTGAAACACACGCCTAAGCTTGGGCGCCAAACCGCTACCGACAAAGCATAAAACGGGACGGGAGAGTGCAACCTTGATTTGAGAAAGCTGGTCATGGTGCCTTCACATGACGCAGCTTGCGCTGGTAATAAATCGGATGTTGAGTCTGCTTCCTTGTCCTTCTCGGCTCCTTAACTTCGGGAGCACCAGCTCAAGTCAAACCACGTAGTGAAAATGGTGACAATCGTGGGAGCAGCGCGACAGATAAGCCGGTGAGCGGCGTGGCGGTTTATGAGCGGGGGATGAGGAAAGGTGATGGAGAGAACAAGGATCTGACGAAAATGACGACGATGACAAAGACTGCTGGTGCACGATGGTAACGGTTGAGGTTGACTGCAAGCTGGGCGCATAAAGGCCCGAGTGAAAGCCAAAAACAAGAGAAAAGGAGATAATAATATAAAAACAGGCGAGGCCAAGTCGAGGGAGAGATTGATGGAGATTATAGGTCGACTGGGCTCGGGGGCGTGCTCCTTGTCTTTGGCTTTGATTTGCTTCGCGTTTCTTGACTCTGGGCTCAGCGTCCTTTGCGGATCTGCAGTCGCTTGGCTTTCTGTTTCTAGGGCCCTGCTAGAGACCATGGGATGGCTGGCACGCGGCGCAAGACGGAGCGTCCCGCCCGTCGAATAAAGGGTCTCTAAGAGCTCAAGGCTTAAATATCCAGCTCGCCAAAGTTCCAGAGAGGAGAGCGACAATAGAGAATGCAAAGTGATGGCAAAGGGCGGACAACTCAGTCAGGCGGTATCGCATCAGACAGCATGAGCACAACCATCACCATCACATTCTCATCCTCCTCCACATGCATCAGCCAACAGAAGCTTCAGGCACAATCAGAGGTGCCACAGGCAAGTGACTGACTGCACCACCTCCAGGGCAGACCAAAATCAGGTACAGAGGACCCAGTGATCGATCGAGTGATCCAAGGTTGGTGAATGCCCAAGGCTTATGGGGTCGTATCCTCCTATCAAGGCCCAAGCACACGGACCCCCCCAAGCTCCAGAACAGCCACTGTGAGCAGTGTCCACACTTGTTTCAATCTGCCCTCGCTGCTTCTGTAGGGTGATGCAATGCCGCGCCATATTTGTTGGGTGTCCATTTTGGTGATATGAATGGAATGATGCTTGATCTTCCCTGAAACCAGTATCTGTTTCTTTCATAAACAGTCACATGGTCTCATAACCGCAGCGACAGGTGATCTGAGATGTAGCTAGAGCAGTTGGGTGTATCAGGGTCGTTGGCGACATCGGACCAGCGGCGCCTTGGGGATTTTGGATGGTGCCATGCGATCCGTAAAACCAGCGGTCTCGAGGGGAATGTCAAAGCAATTTGCGACCGAGAAGTTCCCCAAAATCAAGGTTGTGCAGGGTGATGTGGTTGCAACAAAACAAAACACCGAGAAAGAATGCGAACAAGACGTGTGAATAGATAACCAAAACAAAATGCGACCAGAGCTCAAAGACCAAAAAGGAAGCAGTTTTATACATACCCAGCGGGTTGGTTTGTACCCTCCATAGTAATTATCGGCTTCAAGTCCTTCTTGCGCTTCTTAGCTGCAAGACTGCTATTGTTGCTATTGCTACCGTTGGTGTTGGCATTTGTTGCCTTTTGGGCATCGGGGGATTGTGTGCCGTTCATTGTGGTGTATTCGTCAAGTCTGCCTGCGCGCGACAGTGCAGGATCTGTATTCCAGGGACAAGTCGCGATGTATCTAGCGTCTGCTTCGCCAGGTCGTCAATGAACAGGGTCGTGAAATCGTCAATGGGTTTATCGTAATGTCGGATGCGACAGCTTCTGGGTTCTTTTGGGTGTCGGTAAGAAATGATGTCGAGATGAAGTGGGGGAAGAGGGGCGCTTGTAAGTGCTCGCTCGATGGACGTGGGGTTATTTTCTGTTCGTTTTCTTTCGTAGAGATGCTTTCTCAAGAATTACCAAAATCGCTCAGACAGTTGAAGGTGTCGGACAGAGTCAGGAGAAGAACAAATCGGAGATGAGCACGGTAAGATAATTGCGGTCGTGGTGCGGCAGTGGCGCCAAGGTAGATCTTTGCAAGTCGAACCAAAAGATGTTGCGCAGTAATAACCTAGTGGCGGCGCAATCTGAGGTGACCAGGATCAATCGAGCACAGTGAGTGACTGTGCTTGGTGTATTGGTCCCAGTGTAAGCTACTGTAAAGCTGATACGCTGAAATATGGATACTTGAATGTAATTTGGTTGTCCGAGTAATGACTTTTGCGATGGCTTGTGTAGGTGCTTTGATGGATCCAAACTTGCTTGGAGAAAAAACGGAGAAAAACGAAGAAGAAGAATATTATCAGTCAGAGACGAGGAGGGGAAGCTAGAAGAGGCCAGCCCAGGGTCCGGGTTGGTGAGGAAGGTTGGTGAGATTCTTGCAGCCAACAGACTTTGCAATCATTTATTTGGAAGGCCAGGGCAGGTTCGGTCAGGTATCTACAAGTGCAAGTGCAGGCCATCATCTTAGCATCCTCAAATTTTGCGATCTAATTTCTAGCGTAACGAAAATACACGAAAGCGCATACTTTCGCGTCGATAAACGCATAAAGAGATATGTTAAAGTCATTTTGGGTAGGAGATTCATCTGAAAACACCAGATTCAGATGAGAAAAAGACAAGACATGACTGAGATCTGAACCACGGCGATACTCAAAGGCGGACACTTCACGAGATGCATCAATACAAGTGGATATCGTTCACCACGACCCTGAAGCAGCCTAACGTCTCACTGACAGGATTATGACGACGCACAAGAGAAACTTGATCTCTATCCGTAGTCTTGTAACCCCTGTGCCCGAAATCGAAAGCTTTTGGTCGAGACACACAGCTAGTGGCATTTGGAGAAGGTAAGGTATCGGTTATCAAAAAGATACGCGCTAAATCGACACTCTCACTCGCCGACTTCGAGGGTCTGACGCCATTCCTCCGAGGTACCCCACGTCCGTGAGGTACTTGGACAACCTGGAGAGCCCTGCTCATGTTGTTCTTCTGCAAGGATGCGACGATTTAACTATTGATTTGAAAGATATCAATACTCAGTTCAGCTTCAACGTTGATATTACTCTATTATCGCTACAATGCCCGCTGTGTTACCGACTTCTTTACTATCCAATGCCTACCCCAAATCGTATTCGCATTCATAAGGCATTGAAATTCAGCTCCAGCCTCTCCAACCACCAAACTCTTTGGGCTTCAATACCCGACTCTGACGTCACCACGCCAGGGACTTACCAAGGAAGACTTCCCGAAAGCCCAGTGGTGAAACCCCATATTTCAACAACGCCCAGTGAGAAAATAAACTTGTTCAACTTGAACGCTTTGGGACCATATTCCGTTGCACAAAACCTAGGATGTGATACTTCAAGTCGGGCCTCCTTGTGTTTAATGTTCAGAAGTTACCAATCTCCAAAGATCAAAGCCATATTAGGCAATGCTTCTCTTAGTCAGAAGAGGCGCACTTATAAGCATAAACTGAGGTTACCCTGGAGATAAGAAGGATCCTAGGGCCAAGCATCATTTTAATCCCTTAGAAGGAACGAGCAAATCACCAATTATTACGGAGTACACAGCTCCTTGTTGATGTTGCCGGTGTAAAGGTCCACTTATTACTGACCAATGGAATTGATGGCGTTTAGTGGCCCGAGGTCCATACTGTATATCCTATGAGACGGTGATAGGTAGCACACTTACGGGCCAGACCTTTGATCAGATATCCTTAAGCTGTAGATCACTTAGATCTCATTTCTCAAGACCACCATGTGCAAACCGGTCTTATCAACTTCTGCCTCCTCAACGCCATATGAAGCTTGGGCCAACGGCTACAAGGATAATCTCTTCAACCGCTGGAAAACCCTTTTTCAAATCGCTGTGTCTAGACATATACCTTCCCGGCGACACTCAAACTCCTCAATTTTGTATCTTTCTTCGACTAAACTTGTCAAATATGGACGCACCGTCCACCTCTCTGAAGCCTCAGCTCTGCTCTTCCTAGCTTGCTTTGCGCCTAATGTTCCTGTTCCGAAATTGCACTGCGCGTTTCGAGAGGATAAAAAAGGGGTCACTTATATCGTAATGGAAAGGATCGATGGGCGACCCTTGAGTGATAGTTGGCATGAGGCGTCAAGAGACGAGAAGGATAGATTATTGGCACAGCTGAGGGATATTTTTGACCAGCTGCGAGCACTCAAGAAGCCCGCTGGAAAGGGGATTGCAGATGGTGCCGTGTGTGCCGCTGATGGAGGCAAGTTGCACGACCATCGAATATGGAATGCCGCCGGGGAGAAAGGGTTAGGCCCCTTTCCGAACGAGGCAGCATTCAACCTTTTCCTTCGAAACGGAGTCTCGAATGTTGACTCCATCGTAGACCAAGGGAGTCTAGCAGAGATTCAAAAATTGATCGAGATGCATACAGCATTAGAAAAAGGGGATATGGGGACCGTATTTACACATGGAGATGTTAGTCTGAGTAACATCTTGGTCAAGGAGGGAAAAGTAGTAGGGATTGTGGATTGGGAAATGTCTGGCTGGTATCCGCGGTACTGGGAGTACACAACAGCGATTAATACTCATTACATCAAAGGGTGGAGGGAGGAGATTGGGAAATTTCTTGATGAGTGGCCTCAAGAAAAAGAGATGGACGACTTATGGAGAAAGCATTATTGTGATGGGCCTTGAGGTTGCATGTCAACCAATTCGCCTGGGTAGACTAACATATATTCAAGACAGCCTGGAGATGATGGATTCGACCTCACGCCTACAAAGCAACTGCGAGGAAACTATGGCAACGCCGACTACGGGAAAGGCGATGCCGCTGAACAACTTCGGTTGGTTACAGGAGCTCATAGACCGTCTCAGAACAAGGCTATGCGAGTCCTTTGCAATTTTCCTTTGAACATCACCAACTCCCAGATGTTTCCGATGCCGCGGAAGGCAAATTGGATTACCATGTCCACGTCACAATTTGTTCTTCGAGAGGGCTGTGTACCTGGGGCCAGCACAACGTGGCTTGACATTTGCACCAAGAATAGACTCGTTACAGGCTGAGTTATATACACAATTGCTAACTATTGCGCCGCTGTGCAAGGAGTTCGCGAGTGCGTGCCAAGTGAACAGCACGGCGCATTTGCAGACGCTGGACGCTTATATTTCTGCGCACCGCGATCCTGAAAGCCATGACCATTATTATAGCCTACCCAACCCGCTTCGCTCTCGCCAGTTGCTTTACATCTTCTACTATCTGATGTACGATCGTCAGCGAGGCGTTCCCCGGGATCATTTGTACGAGGTAAGATAGGTCTTTTGCTTCCTCCTTGCCGCTTTCAAAGCACAGAGTCCGTCACAGACCGCAGCACTGCTTTTGATAGCTACTTCTACGAAGGTAGAAGATTCTGCATAGGTCTTGGAGTTGGCAGGAGCTGCCCTTGAAGTCGCATTTCCCGGAACGGTTCCGAGAATGATGTGCATTGCTGATGAAGTACGGCCCAGTTCTCCGGAATTGCATTCGTACCCACGCACCTCTAATCCCCAAGGATAGCAGCTAAGGCTTGCTCAACCCACATCTGGCAATTGAAGACGGTCCAGACAGCGCTCGTTTCTATAGGGACAGCTCTAACGACCTCCTCCAGGCGCCGCAAGTTTTCGATCTTGGCCACGGCTGTGAATGTGAGCATCGCAGGGGTAGGACCGCTTGAGAGATCGCGCGGTGGCTCTTCGAACTGCCAGTGTACGCCTTGTGAAGTTGGGATGTTTCGAACGTGGTAGAGAACCATGCCCTCCATTCCACCATCCTTTGGACCGCTGGCGAGGCCCCAATGGTAAGGATCAGGGTTTCCACCTTCTTGAGGAGTGCGAAAGAAGCAGACAACATACAATCTTGGCTTGTTCTTAACCATGGCGGCAATCTTGGATACGCTTCTTGTAAAATATTATATTACTTAGGCTTGACAATACCTAGTTGTACACACTCTCTTTATACTCGTGCTCAAAGAATTTGCACATATTGGTCTACGTCCTTGGGGAGTCCAAGGGCGCTAAGTGAAACGACAGCAGATCTAATTATATTACCCGCATCACCGAACGACCTACACTTGGCGAATGGATTCATATGACTAGGAACTGAAGGTTGTATCCTTTCCCGTGGTTGGATGTCGTTCAAAGAACTGGTATGGATGGTGATAAGGAGATTGTCAGCTTCCCGGTTGACTGGAAATGATCTAAGCGACCTGAACCTGGAACTCAGCGTTTAAGTTAGTTGTACTCTGCATAGTGTATAAGGCACCGCCAGCTTCCTTTTCTATACTTGAGCGTCTACTTTATCTCCACCAAGTTCTGAAGCGTTCAGATAATGTAAAGATACAACATCTTGTGACTGTTGGCCGACAAAGAACGAACTCAAAGGGTCACTGGCAATTTATAGACACATTGGGTGCGTCAATGATTGACTCACCTCTATACCATATAAGTGTGTAGACCTCATGCCGCGTTGATTTGTGACCCCAGACGCACTCCAAGGAACCCAGGGCCTGCATTCGAGTGAGACATGTCGTCTACGTTGACGTCTGTTCATTTGCCTACATGCACCGTCCTTTTCAGAGGTCATATTTGAGGCCTGTTTCAACACAACTCGAGTATCATATGGCTACCTTGGTACTTTAAGCGTCGAAGGAGAACCACCCGCAATCAGCCGCCCTTAGCCGCCGGAGGCATTCCATTTAGGGCAACGAATTTGATAGCAGTAAAGGCGTTGTGATAAATTGTCAATTACTTCGGAGACCACCGCCGAATGCAACGTTCGTGATGCCTCTCCGCAGCGCCATTAGGATCTAGGTCTCGAGGCATGGCTCTGGGGTTCATGGTAGGGGAACGCCTGCCTGTGTTTCCACTTACATGAGCTAAACTCCAAGGCTGAAGTCATTTTGGGCGACGCTTCTCCAAATGATGTCAGAGTCACAGAAGAGTACCTACCCTCACAAGCATGAACCGAGGTTGTCACGAATATTGTAGGGTCAATCAAGACACCATGTCAACGACATTCATCTATCTGTCATGTGTCAGTGACTAAACATCCCAAAACCACGTGGGAGCCAACCATCTATGTCATCTGGTGTCTCAAGAGCACGGGACAACCACGTATCACATCACAAGAATCAGAGTCACAATCATAAATGATATGGAAAAGATAGTTCGCTTTAGCCCGTCAGGAGGGCTCCAGTTTTGATGTGTTTAATAGCCTATTGTGTGAACGCCGAGAACGCCAAACCCAGAATCCGCGTGCGTCAACTCTTATGTCTCAACTGATAGCTTACAACCGTCATGCTCGCCTGAATATGGTACGTTCCAAGAAGCCCCGAAGAAAAATCCAACCGTGAGTTTCGGCCTTAGTTGGCTCGCTTCTTGCTCTTCTGAGCCATCTTGCGGAAAGCCTCCATGCCGCCTGCACCGAGGGGACGATGGCTGGAGTTTTGCGAGCCCATAAAGGTGCTCTGGGGAGCAACAGTGTAGCTCGAAGGTAAGTTAACCATACGTGCCGAGTTGTTACCCCGTGATGGGGCCAGTAGACGTTCGCGCTCAGCATCCTTGGCGTTGGCGGCAGGACGCTGGGAAAGACTGAATTGAGAGCTGGCCTTCTGGCGTTGTGCCATCTTGGCAGATCTGGCATCAAAGTTAGCACGTATATGAAAGAAACACAGAAGAATACATACTCATAATCGTAGTCACGGGTCTCGATCTGGCGCTTCTTGTAATCGTCAGTTCGTTTCAGGATAGGTCGACTCCATTCTCCCAGGAGTCGTGTGGCAATTCTCTTGATGCTGGGTTCGGGCTTTTTGCTACGAGTATAGAACACCACCACTCTTCCGATACCGCTGCTGAGGAGTGCCTCTTTCTCGATGTTCATCTTGGCGAGAGCGTTGAAGATGTCGCGTTGAATATTGTACGCTGGAAGAGAGCCGTCGTTCAGAGGCTCCAAGAAGAACTTGACGTGCTGCAAAAAGTTCGTATCGGGGTCCAGAACGGCGTGTTGGACGTTGTTTCGGTTCAGGATAGCGGTGACTTCGGGGAGAAGCTTCAGCTTGTGCAGAGCTGGTTGGCCGGCCTCGCGAGCCTGGTTATCAGCCTGACAGGCCTGCTCCATCTGTACCTTGAGGTCCGCTAGAAGGTCATCAATCTCGTCCTCGAGATCCTGGGTAAAAGAATTAGTGGAAGAACTTGAGCATATGCACTTTGAAACCCACAATCTCATCCTTCTTCCTGCGCTTGAGACCGCTTGGCTTCTTGATCGCCGCATCTATCATTCGGTCGAGCTCTCGCTGCTTTCGCTCCGCCGGTGTCAAGTTCTCATCCTTCTCAGGCTCTGGACTAGCTGGCTTAGAACGCTGACGTCCCTCTCCATCACCAGCAGCGCGTCTGGAACGTCGTGACTTTTTGCCTCCATCCTCTGCATCATCCATATCAACATCTTCATCTCGATCTCGGCGCTTCTTATCTCGACGGCCTTCACGTGGTTTCTTTGGGGCCTCTCCGTCTGCGCGCTTTCGCTTTGTAGCTTTCAATGTGCGAGCAACATCTTCGTCAATGTCGACGGGACGGTCCTCAATATTCGCCGTTTCTGGGTCGTAGTCCTCGAACTGATCCTCGTCGACCTCGGACAGCGCATCGGAGTCGCGATCAGAATCGGCGGCGGCGACAGCATCCTCATATTCTTGCTCTTGGCCGTCGTTGACAGGCTCATTGGCGTGCTCGCCAATTGGGGAATCCCTTTCCGACATGGTGTCGCGTTGTCGACCGTGCGAGATCGCTCAAGGAATTCTATATCGGTTTTTTTTTAAACGTTTTATTCAAAGCGCCTCAGATGCTTCGAGGACTTGGTGCTTGAAGATTTGTTGGCGAAGAATCGTCGAAGGCTGTGAATATGGAAAGATTGACAATTCGCAAACCTTCAACTTTCTTTGTATGGCTAGAGCCGCCACAGGTGCGAGGCGCGACCCCTGCTCGCTGACATAATCGTGAAGCTCCACCTAGCAAACCTCAGGCAGGTGGCCCGCACCCTTTGTTTACTTTGGTCTTTTTGGTTGCCACGGATGAATTGAAGAATACTTGCTGGATTGAATCTGGCAGTTGCTTTCAGTCACTACAGCTGTCTCGACGCCAACCCCAAATTCTGTCCACCTGGCGAACCTTACCTCGTAATTATTCAAGCCATTCAGTAGCTATCATCGATTATGGATCGTCGAACTTACGAAGGTCCTATGGACTGGGAGTACCAGAACAGTGGCCCTTTTGATCCCACGAGTCCTTTTACACATGCAGCAAAAAGTACCTCACAGAATGGCAAGTTTACCTTTACCGGCGTCATAGTTGTAGCTGTAGCTCCTACCATCCATGATGCCTGGCAGCTCTTTGCTAACCGTTTGTAGTCTTTGGCTCCCCTTCGAAATCGACAAGACCAAATCCTTTCGCAAATCTAGGGACACCTTTGAAAACGAAACCGCCACAATCCTCCTTTACGCCTCAATTATCTTCGAGAACTACTGCGCCGGCATTCCGTAACCCTGCCTTTACGACGCCCCGACGACCTTTTGATGACGTTGCGCTGTCTGAAGCTTCAGGTGCAGAAGATAGTCCTGCCTTGACAGAAGTTTCTGACTTCCCAAACGATACTCCTGAGGCGGACCGTATGAGTGACGTCAACATGAGTGGAATGATGAGTCCCTCCAAGATCGACAAATCCTTTCGTTACAGCAAGACTCCTTTCTCAAGCAAGAAGCATACGCCAGGTCGAGGCGAAATACGGGCGACTCGAGACCTCTCTGTATCAGAATTTATTCGCAAGCGAAAGAGGCACAACCTCGACAGAGATGTCAGCAGCATAACCCGACACCGCTGGACAGAGTCAGACTCCGACTCGGAAGATAGTATCGCCCCGAGACGAACTCGTGGCAAGAAGAAGGCAACAAAGGAAGCCCCAAAGGGTTTCTTGGGATCTCTGCTGCATATGTTGGACGAACACCCTAATGCCCCCGATAATCTTTATAGATGGGTCAAGTTGATTGTGAACTTCTTCCTGGTATCAGTCTTTGTCTACATTGGCTGGTCCATTGTAACCACAGTGAAGACGGATATCGAAAATGCAAACGAGATGGCACGAATCGAGATAATGGGAAGAATTACGGAATGTCAAACTCAGTACAGCATCAACGGATGCGCTAAGAACGATCGTCCTGCGCTCAGAGTGGCATGCGAGGAGTGGTCTGAATGCATGACACAGAACCCTGAGGCTATCATGAGGGTCAAGGTGACTGCGAAGCAAATCGCAGAGATCATCAACGAGTTTTCCGAAGCAATGAACCTCAAGGCTTGGGTGGGTACCTCATGCAGCATAATACTGATCGCGAAGCTAACCACTTCACAGGGATTCTTCTTCGCTGTTCTCATCTTTTGTGCCTTCGCGAACAACTTTTTCTTGGGTGGATATGTCAGCAAGCCAGCACCTCCTGTTCAGTCACAACCCGCAGCTCCACCTCACGATCCATCCATGGCCCCTGAGAACGGTCCCGGGTTCATGTGGGTTCCTGTGCAAACACCAAGGATGCAGCGTCACATGTTGCTCGACGATGGTACCGATACGGACAGTACACCGCCGCCAAAAATCAAGACGATTCTTGCGCCTCCATACACTCCTTCACTGCGTCGGAGCCCAAGCAAGACGGATCGGGGCCGTAGCCCTGTTAAAAACCGAAGTCCTAGTAAAGGGCGCCGGGAACCCTTTGCATAGACTCTGACGGAGATTTGGGCATGTATTATTTCCTTTGTCATTGAATAACCTGGCTGTATAATAGTGGTGCATAGGGACTGGGCGCATGTATACGGGGCGCGGTTCGGTGGTGTTTGGAAAATCAGGTCATAGCATGGACGGTGGTATCATGAATTGGCGGATGGATGGATATTGGGGTAATATTGTCAAACACTATATACGGCAGTGAACTCTGCATCTTTTGTTATTTTAGAGTTCTCTCAGTCGCTCTTCTCGTTATTGAAAGGGCCTTATCAGCCACAGAGGCCGCGATTATAGGCCATGTTACAGTGCAGCTCAGCTCAAGGTCATAATCCAAGCTGAACTTGATTGAACGTTTGAGGCTGCCAAAGGCTAATGACGTACTGTGGGGTAAGGTTGAGAGGGGCAGTTCGACGGATGGCCCTGGCATGAAAGTTAATTCTCAGTGGAGGTGAAGATGGAAGACAATTGGAATGAACACCCAATATTCCGAGAAATAACCCCTTTTTAGGTACCTTTGGATGACCATTCATCAGAGCCGCCCAGTATTGTGTGGTATTTTTCTTGGCATTTACCCAGTATCATCAGCAGTGCTTCAATGCGGCAATGTCAATCATATATTGCCAAGATATAACTTACCCCAGCCCATGATCAACCATGATGTTCTGATCGCCGCAAGCCTAGTATCTCTGACATCATATCCACAAGGGCACTGGACCTATTCTCTCCTCTAGCTCCTTGAGAGATCTGATTGAGCGAAACATTGGGCTTAGTGATGGCCGTCCGTTTTATATCCGTTTGGCTTTTTCCCATGCGAAGTTACGGTGATGAGATGAAGGGCTCAAAGGATGCGCCGAATGCAAGGAAGCATGCACAATCTGGCAGACTCCGCAACATTCTAATTGGACGATGGACGTGCTTGTGGTGGATGTGGCCTTGAAACAGGCTTGAGATAAGTTTGATGGCGTACAACTTTGCAGTTTTACTTGCTAAAAAAACTGAGGGGAATTGCGGTGTTTACAAAAACAGCTTTGTCTCAGACATCTCCGTTCAATAGAGGCATGATTTGCAGCTGGGTTAACACGATGAGAGGGCGAGCAATAAGAAAGGCTCATCGGCAGTCTACAACTGCAGAATGACGAGTCGTTGAGCACATTGTCCACTCAGATCACGGCCCTAACTAAATTTCAAGCTTGGTAGTCTATGGCCTGGTCGATCTGGCCGCGGCACTCATTCTCATGGTTATCAGAGAACTTTGGACCGAAGAATCCTAGCTTAGGCGGTCGAGACTGGATTACAAAGACAAGAACGTTTGCGCCGAATCAAAAAATAGAGTTCGTTTCTTTCTTCAGCAGTCAAAAGCGGAATAACCCTCTGATAACATTGGTAACCTGAAGAGGTTGAGCGTACCTTCCAAGTTCTACCTCAGGCAGAACCAGAAAAGGCTCTTTCATTCGGCCACCTAACCATTTTCTCAACTTTGATCTCCATCTCTCATCAACACTCTTTATATTTCCCCATAGAGCTTACATATCCGCGGTTCGATAATCGTCTGTTTCACGACATGAAGCGTGAGACAGAGCCAGGACCCCAGCTACTGTAATCGACTACATAGCTGCAAGATATTCCTATCTGCAACAGATTTCGCCGAGGAAACGCAGGATTCATTCAGCACGGTAACAGGACATCAAGCAAATTAAAGCTAAAGTCGAGAAGCTTCGCCGTGGTTCTATGCCTCTATTTGAACCGGCCCGAACCTGGTGATCGAGCGCGACGATAATCGTGATCGCAATCGCAAGAGATTCCCATACTGGACATAGCCAATCTTCATCGTGCCATTTCTCACACATCCTTACAATCAATCAGTTCTCATTTTGTTCCCAATCTGTCCAACTTCCGTTCCAAGCGCAGAATTTCCGCTTTCGGTCTCAATTTGGCTTCAATATCTTCAATTGTTCAACTCAAATAGTTGCCAATCCGTGTTGTGCATGGACCACAGCGCCCGACTTTTGTTCTTTATTGCCGGCGCAATCGACGATCGAGTGGACACCAAGTATACCAGTACTTCTAAGCAACCTTATTGATCCCTCCTGAGAACGCAAATTCCGACAAGAAAAAGAGAAACAATATTGCGCGCTTCAAAGCGCCATTCATCTGCGACCTCTGCAAGCCTGCATTCTCTCTCCCTTGGCTCGCGGAGTCGGCCTCGAGCTCCTTGAACCCCCGGTCGCGTATCCTCGAGTTCGTGAGCTTCCAAAGCTCACCTCTAGTTCGGTTACGTCGTGCTAGAGCCTAGCACTCTACTAGCTAGTCGACGAATGCGCATTGCCCCGGCTTTATACCCAAATTCGACCTACGACTCTGTGACTGGCCTTAATGCAATTGTGAGAGCTTAGGTGGGCCATCTTCAACCGTCTTGTCTCCGCATCGCATTCTCCCCGCTACAAAGCCGCCGTGACGCGACTGAGAAAGCAGAAGGCATTCAGGTACCAATAGCCCAAAGTCATTTTCGCTTCTGGCGCCAAAAAATCAAATCTGAATTTTTTGCGGTGACCAGAGGAGAACAAGGCGAGAGTGCTCAAGCTTCGAGACTCAGGTTGTAACTTTGACGACACCATCGCGAATCCCCTCGCAGCATGTCAGACTGCGCCGTGCCGTCCGCTGTCGCCCCTCCAAGACCTCATCCCACCCGAAGCTCTTCGAGCTCAAGGTTGGAGCTCACAAAGCTTCACGACAGACGCCTGGTTCCATACGCACAACAATAGCGAAACAGCGAACCTTTCCTCTGTCCCCACAAACTTTGTAACTTTGCGATAGCCTGCGGTCAGGCTCGTTTTTCGAGCGATGGATGTCGACAACGAACATTCAGACGCTGGTAGTCAACGACAACCCAGTGCTGAACACACGCCGCAAGGAGCTTCTGCGCAGGTTGGGGGAGCTTCCTCACAAGGGAATCCTACCCCCACCTCAGTTCAGTCCTCCAATACACCTTCGACTGCATCAGGTCCTGCAACAGCCAGCGTCACCCATACACAAAACTCGAAACGTCGCCGAGGGTTAGGTGTTGTGACGCCCAATGCCTGCACGGAATGCCGCAAGAAGCGCGCAAAGGTATGTAGCAGATCAGCTTACTTTCCCGGAGTCCTGGTTGCTCAGCCGGCTCTTGTTCTTCACTTTCCTTGTACGTCATAGCATGTCCCACCACAGCAATTTATTTAGCTTGTGATGGACTTCCACAATTGGCTGCAGTGCTCGCCTCGTCCCGTATTGATTATCCTCCAAATTCATCCTTGCTAACAAATTAATGTTATAGTGCGATGGCAAAAAACCGTGCGGACGATGCAGAGCACAGAAAGATGCCGAATGTGTGTACGAGATTCCCGTGCGCCAGTCGAAGGAGAACCTCCGAACCGAAATCGAAACGCTTCGACAGAAGCAGCGTTCAAGTGACCAAGTCTTCGCTGCTCTTGTCCGACCAGAACTATGGGAAGAGGTCTTAACCCGCCTTCGGGGCGGCCAACCCATCGAAACCATTTCAGAATGGCTCGCAAGCACACCACGCTCTGGGGAGCGTTCGATACCTTCGTTTCCTCCCCAGTCCGAGGGGCCTACTATGGGACCTAACCCAGGGTTCCCAGGAGGTTCGCTGGGTACATTGGCAGCCATGAGCCTTGGTGCGAACCATCAACAATCGCAGCAGTCTTCCATGAGGCCCGAGATGGGTCAGCGTAGTCCCTGGCAATCTTCCTTCAGCCAAACCGGATCAACGAGGAGCAACTCACATCCCGATGTCATGAACTGGCAGACAGATATGCGAGGGCCGCCACAAAATCGAGTTGGGTCTTGGGCCGAGGGGATGAACCCTGATCAAATCTCGGACGGTCTTCCACGATATCGTGGAGTTGAACAGATCCTGTCACCATTAAATGAACCGGGGCTACGAACACCGACTTCAACCTGGACCGTGATTACCGGCGATAGCGTTCTTGTTCAACATCTTCTGGCGTTGTATTTCTGCTGGGAGTATCCAACATTTGCTTCCCTGAGCAAAGAACACTTTCTACAGGATTTCCAAGAGGGACGGAATCGATATTGCTCCCCGATACTGGTGAATGCCCTTCTTGCATTGGGGTGCCGCTTTTCGACGCAGCCCATGTCTCGAGCCAATCCCAACGATCCTTATACGTCTGGTGACCACTTCTTTAAGGAGTCATTGAGGCTATTTGCCCAGGAAACGGATCACCATTCCCTTACAACTATCCAAGCTTTGGGGATAATGTCGATCCGAGAGGCTAGTTGCGGGCGAGATTCGGAGAGTTGGTATTACGCTGGGCAGAGTATTCGACTCGCCATTGAGATGGGACTTCACCGGATAATGGACGAAGGAGATGAAGATGAACTCGCTGTGCAGTCAGCAACCTTTTGGGGTGCTTTTGCGCTTGACCAGTGAGTTTCCCCATTTATCGCGAGATTTCCCTCTAACAGGTACTACAGTGCATGGTCCCTCGCCACAGGCTCATTACCGCAATGCTCATGCTTCCCTCACCTACCACCCAAGCCTGCGATAATAGGAGACATTGAAGCGTCTCTTTGGGTGCCCTATACTGACGACGGTGAGTTTCCTTTGTGCTATTCCATGATTATCGCTGACTGTGATAGGCGCTCCCTTGCAACGCTCATGCCAACAACCGTCTAACGTGCGTTCCGTATATAAATGTTTCTGCGAACTCAGCGAGCTCGTACACCAATCTCTGTACATTCTCCACTCCCCTGGAAAACCCCTTACAGCGAGAGAACTTTTGAACATGTACACACAGTACCTCAATTGGTATGATCGTATACCTGAGGTCCTTCGACTGGGGCACAATTTCACCCCAGCTGTGCTGTTCGCTCAGTAAGTCTCAAGCCCAACACGTTTCTTTCGTCCCGGTCGCTAACTTGAGTAGCATGTACTATCATTTCGCGATCCTACTCTTGTTCCGGCCCCTAATCAAGCTACGAATCATTGGTTCTAAGGTCACACCTCGTGATGTGTGCTCACAAGCGGCCGACGCCATTCAAGGCCTTCTAAGATCTTATTCCTCACTCTACACTTTGCGGCGAACGCCCTCGTTCGTACCATATTTTGTTCTCACATCAGCCATCATGCACCTGGCGATTGGTGCAACAACTGTCGGCTCGGATACGACCGAGGCGGATATGGAGAAAGCGGTCAAGGTGGATCCTCGTGTGGCCGAATCCATCACTCAAGGCATTTCAGACCTTACCGAGATGGCCCCTTGCCACCAATTCGCTGAGCAGGCTCTCAACATACTACGTTACTTGGCCGCAAAATGGGACATTGATGTAGAAAACAACGTCGATAAGCTCACGGAGGAAGAATACGACCGTTTGGTCTTGCCGCATACGGGGAGTCTCAACTTCTTCTCGCCCAACCTTAGAGCGGGAGACATTACGTGCCAATGGGGTGCGGGACCATTCATGGGAGAACAGTCACCTTCGGTGCAGAAGACAGGAGACAATATGGAAAATCCCCTCTTCTGGCCTTTCCCGATGCAAGGACGCCCGATTCTTCCTGATGGTGTCGAGTTGGAACATGCAGGTTTTGCGATCATATAGAAGAAGATTTTGGTCGGCTTTCAGTTGTAGTCCTGCTTATATAGATCGAGTCTGTACACGACGGCAGATATCCGGGGTGTTGGTCGGTGTTCTTACCAGGCGAAATGGGGTCAACGGCAAAGGAATGCGGTGGGCATTTTCCGGCGAAAGGGGGCTTTGGTCTGTAGAGTCATCAATGCGGGTTCCAAAATCGATTTGTTATGGGGTGTACCAACACTTGTGTAAGAGAAAAAAGTGATTGCAAGATATCAAGGGTCTTGGTCGGGCTGTTGCTTTTGGTGGCAGGGTTTGATAGGTACACGGAATACCCTGGAGAGGGATAAAATCACCAACTCTGTCCATGCGTACGTTTGTTCTCTGAGGCTTCTGATTGACGATGAGGCTCGCATGTGTTGTTTAGCATGCAGGTCAATGAAGGTGGCAACGTTTGTTGAATGTGGTCTGATGCCCAAACAGCAATTTTGGCGTAGTGTTTGTCCATGCATGCTTGCAATTGCGCAAACGCTCGATATACCGAGCAGTTTCTTTGCGAGACATTCACAAATGATATGGCGACAACGAGATACACGACAAGTCATATCGCATGCTATTCCATCATGACACATCAACTCTTCAGCTCTGATTAACTGCTGTCAAATCTTGCCCATCCCAAATAGAACGACACGCATGTGTCACCTTGCTCCGTCCCTCATTGCCTTGATTAGGCACGGCCCTGACCGTGATGCAAGATCCCGCATACCCCCTGAAGACACACCAGGCCCATGATTCAAACATGCAAATTGCCATGATTCCGATGCCAAACGCCCATTCTTTCATCTTGCACTGGCGCGATTAGGGGGAACGTGCAGGGGACATGACGGTTGCTGAGTGTAGCCATATGCAGGCTCCCGAGATCAAGCACCAGGGGTGTACTCTTCATTTTGCAAGTTTTCTCCTTCTCCTCTTCTATTTCTTTCTTTTTACTTCTTTAAATAGATACGGAGCTTGATTTGAGGTTCTTAAAGCTGGTTTTGAAAGACGATTTCTGATTCATGACAGCGACGAATTACCCCTTTTCTGCGACGAGACGAGGCGAGGCATTGCCCACGAGCGACAGCGATAAGCAACAGCTTTCAATTGAAGTTACGAGACTAGCTTTTAATTCCTCGAACTTGAACGGTTTGTGTCTTTGGGCAAGCAAGAAAAACGTAGACTCTTGGAGCTTGTTAGTCGAGCGCCAGTGTGCTAACCATGACGTTTGAGCGCAGGACACTCATACTCGACGACAACACCAGCGATCCATCGCCGAATTGACATAAGGATCTCAGTCAGTTGAGTCTTGCGGTCATCTACTACGATATTACCTTGCGCTGTTCCCAGGCGTCGTGTGTCCTGCCGTCCTCTCCCCTGGAGTGTCCCATACTTCGGCCAGCAACAAATGTTCTAACGGCACTGAATTGAAACAACACAACGCGGTTCAACAATAGAAGTCACTCTTAAAATCCAACATCCCCTTTTAAGAGTACCAACTGTGACCAACCTTTCAAGGGGGAAGCCTCGTGTCTGAACACTCGCCTCAAGCCCAGTACAGCACTCTCGACGCTCATCAGCTATACTTCTACCACCAAAGCAACGAATACAAAACCCACGCCAGCTTCATCACAGTATCAAATAGATCCTCCGAGCCATATAAAAATTTCTGATTGGATGCCCTGAGGTCTTTTACTCGCTACTGTACTGGAGCCCCTACTGGAGCCCCTAGAGCACCTGGAGCAAGGGGACGTGCAACGACCTCCCGTTAAGAGGTATATCCAACATTTACAGGTGGCACCTGGCGGGCAGCTGGCATCAAGATTTCATCCTCAACTTTTCATTGGACTCAAAACTTGAGTTGAATCCTCAGTCATACCTGCAGCTTGCGCCCGCTACCCACCCTGCCACCTGCCTTCTCTTCTCGCACTTCTTCCTTCTCTCTCTTCCCTCTTCTCTCATCATCGTTCTTCAGAGTTGCTGGGCAACAAGCAGTTGAAGAAACTGCTCCTGTTTCTTCTTCTCACTCTTCTTCTTCTTCTCGGAGTCTTTCTCTGCATCTCTTCTATACTCTCCTCTTCTCCTTTTTAACCGTACTAATCCTTTCCGTCCTCAACCATTCTCATCAAAACACACACATTTCTTCTACACCAAGCACACAGAGGTTCTCTATCACATAGAAATCCTTTGCCTCATCTCTCATTTCTCATCTCCTGGATACTGTACCCATTTTCCCCACCAACGCCAGTTGTGGGCGCTTCTCCCATCGAGTTCATCAAGATCACATTCATGCAAGATGGGGGACCAATACCAACAGGTGAGTGCCACAATGATGTCTCTTCTCCTCGCATACTAATGTTTCCAAGATCCCGAGAGATCAGACTACCTCGGAAATCATTACTCAGCATGTCAAGCACAAGAACAATCTGCCAAAGACTGGCAGCGTCCCTTGGCACTTGGCTCCAGAGTTCCCGCACTCCAGTGAGCTGATGTCCATTGATCCTGCTCCATTACCTCCTCCACCAATTATCAAGGAACTATCTGAACGTGATGCCAAGAATGCCTACCTTGAGTTCCAGTACATCACCAATCGTTTCGAGGGTACTGAGCTTCTTCGGCAAGCTATCAACTGCTTCAGAAACAAGCCTAGAATGATGGAGGGTGACAGAGACAACTTCTACATATATACACAAGTCAGTCACATTTTCTCCTTCCTCAAGTCTCCCACTAACAGATACAAGGTCCGCGTCCAAGGCTACTTGTTTGCTAGATCTGGGGCAGCTTGCCGCATTGCCTTCTCAACAGAGCGCTCGCCCACCAAAGTTGAGTGGAAACAGACGAATCGGCTTACTGCTGGTACTCTTATTGCGCTGTCTCCCAAAGATGACAATTTCAACACCGAATGCTATGTTGCAGTTGTTGCCGCACGATACATCGTGGGCGGCCTAGAACCTGATTTTGCTAATGGCGAAGATAAGGAAACTCCGCCCCGCATCGAGATCTTTTGGTCCGACTGCAACAATGCCGTTTTCGATCCTTCCGTTGAGATGGTGATGCTTGAAGCCAAAGGAGGTTATTTTGAGACTGTTCGCCACGCCATGGTTGGGCTGCAACATGCCGCAATGTTTGAGTAAGTCTTTCCCATTGTATACTCAATTCTCAAGCTAACATTCCTCAGTTCCAAGTTTGATAAATACATCATTCACGAGTCCAACACCGAACACACGACCGCCTATCTTGCAGACATTCCAGGACAGACTCCTCGTATTCCCGAAAGAGCTGATCACCTCGACCATTCTCAAAAGGAAGCTTTGGAACGCATGACCCTCAAAGAACTGGCTGTCATCCAAGGTCCTCCTGGCACTGGCAAGACATTCACATCCGTTGTAGCCATTGAAAGCTATGTCCAGACTCTCAAGTCTCGACAAGAAAAAGGACATACCCCACCACCTGTCATAGTTGCTGCTCAAACCAACCACGCTCTCGATCAGCTTTTAGATCGACTCTCGGTTTTTGAAGCCGTCATTGTGCGTCTCGGTGGCCGTACAGAAGACGAGGCGATAGAAGAGCGTACTCTGTACAATCTCAAAGCCAAGTTCAATAATAAAAGTAGTGGTATTGCGGGTGAGCAAGCTCGAAGAAAGGTTCTCGGCACAATTGAGACGTTGTTGTCGGAATGCTTCCCTGCATTTCTGATCCCAGCTGAGGAGTTTCTTCGAGAAGGACTCCTCTCGGATGCTCAGTACAAGTCGTTGGATGATGACGAGTGGGAATCTGCTACTCTGGTCAATCGTGATGACGGAACGGAGATCGAGTGTCGCATCGCGCACTGGCTCCAGGTCATTGAGGACGACCACACTCTTGACATACGCCCTCCTCAGAACCAGGCTGAGAATCCCGCAAAGGATGATGATGCTGTTGAGGAAACCCAGCAGGAAAATCAGAAGGAGAGATTAAAGGGTGCTTTCTTTCCCATGAAGTTCAATGTCACCGGTGCCCTCCCGAGCGCACTCTCCAAGCATGCCACTTGGGTCCACCGAGCCCGTAGGCTACTGAAACTGCATCAAGATTTATATAAGATCAAGCCAGGTGATCGCGGCATGGTCTATCGCCTCCTACGAGAAGAACTTATCCGTGCACGAGCCCAAAGGTTCCCTCAGCTTCTCAAAGAGTACCAGGAAGCCTGCGATGATATCAAAGTCACCCGATGGGAGTCCGACGTCAGGCTTATCACAAATGAGTGTATTGAGATCGTGGGTTGTACAACCACCGGACTATCCAAGTATCGTGGTATGATCGCAGCATTGAAGCCCCGCATATTGATGATCGAGGAAGCGGCCGAAACTCGAGAAGCCAACATTAGTTCCGCTCTCTATCCCAGTCTGGACCAAGTCGTACTTGTCGGCGATCACCAGCAACTGGTCCCATCTGTAGATGTGCGAGAACTCGGCCGCGATCCCTACAATATGCATGTGTCTTTGTTTGAGCGTCTGGTCAAGCTCAAGTTGCCATACAGTATGCTCCGAGTCCAGCGTCGTATGGTCCCTGCAATTCGCGAAGTGGTCAACGCGTTCTACCCCAAGCTCACCGACCATTGCTCCGTCTACGACCCAGACAACCGGCCTCCTATACCGGGCATGGGCGGGAAGAGTCTTTGGTGGTTTGATCACGAGGGACAAGAGATGCAGAATGCCAACGACTTTTCATTTTCGAACCCAGATGAAGCCGACATGATAGTGGGCTTCGCGCGATATCTTGTTCAGAACAGCGTTGACCCAGAACGTATCACTATTTTGACGTTCTACAAGGGACAGGTTGCTCTCATCACGGAGAAGCTTCGTCGCGACCTGTATCTCGAACTCAAAAATCCGTTGAAGAAGTGGTCCGTAAGGACTGTCGACGGTTTCCAGGGCGAGGAGAACGATGTCATTCTGTTGTCTCTAGTTCGAACCGTTGGCCCGGGCTTCATTGGGAATTCGAATCGGGCAAACGTGGGTACCAGCCGAGCGAGATGCGGAATATATGTCTTTGGCAACTCCCAAACACTTGTGCGAGATGAGAATTCAGAGGCGTACAGTACATGGAGAAAGGTCATCGATGTGTTTGAACGACGCCAGTGTATCGACGATCACCTTCCAGTCACTTGCCGTAACCACGGAACGCGAACGAATATCAAGAATGCCAGTGGATGGAAGCACATCCCTGGAGGCGGTTGCGACAAAGGTTGCGAGTCCACATGTTCAAAGGGTCATCCATGCAGGCTCACTTGTCACAAGTTCGACCACAGCGAGGTCAAATGCTTGGAGAAGTGCGAAGAGGTCCTGAAGTGTGGCCACAGTTGCGAATCACTTTGTTGGCAGCCTTGCAAGTGCCCCTCAAGGTGCGATGAGCCTCCAAAGATGAAGTTGCCCCTTAGAACTTCTCCATTGCCTGCTCGAGTTTCCAAAAGGCCTAACCATGGCCCTCAGTCACGAAGCGACAGAACAATTTCGGGAGGGTCCATCCATCAAACGTCCCCAACTCGCCGGTCTGATCCCTTCAAAGCTCCAAGTTCCCCGGTACCAACTTCAACTCCCATGGCACAAGCTCGAAAACATTGTTTAGAGCCAACCAGTGAACAGATCATGGAGGTGGGATACTACGCTGAAACCATGCAGCAGGTTCACCAGACCGCAGATGTCTCAAAGGAAGATTCTCGCCGCGACAACTGGAGCCCCGACAAACTGGCCAAGAATGACAAACGGCTGGCAGAGGACGCCAAGGCCAAGAGGGGTAAGAAGAGCCCAGAGCTGATACACATCAGTGAGACCTGGCTTCGAACAACAACATCGGACAACCTTCATCGGCGACGTGAAGAGAAAGTGGAAACACGTTGGTCAATGAAGGTCTCAACTTGCAAAGAAGCTGGACCCAGCCGGGCGAAGCCTGCCGAAGACGGCGAGGATGAGGACGAGGATGAGGACGATGACTTGATCAGCTTCGATTAAGCCATCAGCATGCTCTACACGCCAGGTCGTACTCATATCATGGTTACAGCACATCTTAATGGTATGTCTGGTGTCAGTTCCTCAGGTTCATGACTGGTATATTGTGGGTGGAAACGAACTTACCTAAGTCCGTTTATCACCTAGGAGAAAGGTCCTAAGTCTTTTTGACGATAGGATTTGTCAATTATGTAGTCACTGGTGTAGAAATTGTACGAGTATTGTATCAAACCCTCACTGCTGCTGAGTGACCCAAGTCGAAGAATTTGAGGAACAGGACTGGAATTTTGTCTAATTGCTATATAGGTAGAAAAATCCGACTATAAATTGAGCTCCCCATGACCAACTCCAGCATGTATAAAGCACGACGACCAAGTCCCAAAGTTGGAGAGTCAGTTCGAGTTGAGACGACCCCAAGCTATCCATTGGTAGCATTAATCTCATAACCGATGAGGACTTCAGTGCTCGTACCCTCCCAGCCTCTTGTGCCTGCAGCGCTCAGCATGTAGCGGCTTGTTGGGTCTATGTAGAGACTGGAGATGACGCCTGCACGGGGAGGACCGGGGATGATGAGGAATGGAACGCTAGAGTGTTTCATGGGCGATTCACGAAGATCGTAGAGACGCATGATATCGTGGGAGGCACTGGACACTGTTAGTATAGATTGATAAGATGGAATGGGAGGGGACTCTACCAGACGAGATGACGGCCGTTTATCATGGGTCTCACGGCACTGACTGCTCCACTGCCCCCGGGAAACTTGAGTGTCCTGTGAGGTTCCCAGTTCCTCTTCGCCTTGTGAATATTATACTCCTCCACCGTCCCGTTTCGACGACCCGCGTAGATGTTGTTGCCAGAGGGGCTCCAGCAGGCGCCCATGCACCACGGGGGAACACCATTCCTTGTACCGATGCGCGCTACGGGATCTTGTTGGCGTCTATCCCAGATCCTTAATGTTCCGTCCATAGCGGCGGAGAGGAACGTTGTATTAGATGTTTGTGTTGGATCATGATTCGTGGGAGTGTGTGTTGTGAGGAGTAACGAGGGTGATGTTGGCTCGGACTTGGGGAGTGCGTCTTGAGATGGTTCCGTGGCTTGCGTTGGAGCAGGCACGAGATCGACGTCCATAGCGTCGCTTGTATCCTGCGATGGTTCAGGCCGGGGCGGTTCAACGACCGGTTCGGGTTCCGAAACGGGTTCAGGCTCTGGTTCTGGATCTTTTCCTGCGTCGAGAGCGGCCATGTCTGCTGAATGGTCCATAGCGCTATCATGACCATGGCCGGGCATCACGGCAGTGAATTCATCGTCGTCGTTGCCGAAGGGTTGATCTTCCTTTGTCTCGCCGAATAAACTCCCCGCGTCACTTCCGCCAAAGAGACTGTCGTGCGCGGGTGAAGCTGCACCGTCACCATCGCCGTTGCTGGGGTTGGCGTTGAACTCGGCGGACATATCGTCGACCCCATCGTTGGTGAGCGGATCTGTAAAGTTCCCGTTCGCCATAGGTGCTGCGTTGTTTGTGGTCATTGTTGTAGGGGGTGGTGGTTCATCGTCGTCTTCTGGGATGGGAGCACCGCTTGCAGGGCGCAGTTCAAGAGCTGAGATTTGACCTGCGTTGCCATCGAAGCTTCTGATCGTTTGGCCGGTGTTGAGATCCCAATCGAAAATGCTCTTGTCCCATCCACCGCTAAGAACGCTCTTTTCGTCCTGTGCCATTGTCAAGACAGATACAGCGTTTGTATGTTGCTGCAGACAGTGAATTCTCTTGCCCTCGTCGTGTCGGACACTCTGGAGATTAATTCCGCCTGACTCGAGACCAGATAGTAACCAGAGAGCCTGCGACTGTACAGCGAGAGAGTAAACGGGCGAGAGAATATGCTCCTGGTCTCCCCGTCCCGGAGGCGGCGGCTCCTCATTCTCCCAGTACGACATGAGTATGCCAGCCTTGGTGACGCTATCCACAAACGGATGCCTCTGCGCAACCGTCAAAGCGAGCTTGCCGTTGATGGTATTAGGCCCGTCATATTTACGAATATACCCGTCCGAGCCTCCCGTGATCCAGTACCTCAAGTCGGGTGTGATAGCCATGGCGTTGACACTCGTGGATTGCGGCGCCGCCATTGTCGGCACGATATCGTAGGACGCTGCGCTGATGTACTCGGGGGACGGCTGGGGCCACCGCTTGTCGAGACTCGGGGCGGGTGTAGCTGATTTCCTGGGCTGGGATTGCGAATCGTCGGGTTCGGATTTCATCTGGGTGCTCGGTTGATCGTTTGAGTCTGTGGCAGGCGGTTGGGACTCCTCGCCTTCACCGTCTGCATCAGCATCTGCATCGGCGTTGTCATCATCGTCGTCGTCTTCGTTGTTATCATCATCATCGCCTTCTGCATCTTGATCTTGATCGCCATTATCGTCAGCGTCCTCCATTGTCTCGTCGACGTCGTTGCGGTCGTTTTCATTGTCATTATCGTTGTCGTTGTCATTGTCATTGTCATTGTCATTGTCATTGTCCGAGTCAGCTGAGCTGGCGGACAGACGATCGTCGTCTAGGGTGTTCATTATGGGCGCTGGGGATGTTAGCTGCGTGTAATTGAGAGGATTGACGAAGGGAGAGGTGAGGACAACTCTGGCGCAATTGATTCAGAGATATAACGAGGACTTGCCTGTATAATATATCCACCTAGCAAAAGTCTAAAGCATCAATTCATGAAGCCGTCCTTGAACAAACGATCCAATTGCCAATCGCATTCGAAAGTGTCGCAAAGGGTCTGTAGGCGTGCGCAGGATCGCGGAGTCGTCTTTGAAGCTCTGGGAGCAGTCGCGAGAGATCAGAGAAGAAGCTCAGGGTATTTGAAGCCAAGATGAGACAGGTATAGAGGGAAAGGTTTGCGTGCGGTGTCGTTGCAAACTGCGGGGCCGTGATGTATAAAGAAAGGTCCAGAACGGAAGCTCCCTTCGCGCGTCGCGTTAAATTGGGAGTTGGAGATGGCCCGATGTGTCTTAGTGATAAGTTATGCGGTACGATAGGTACTTTGTGGAGCCCAGGCAAGGGGCAAAGGGTTCGTGTAAGTCAGTTTCAATATCTCTCCGTATTATTCTCAATTGATAGAATTCATTATTGTACTTACCTCTCAAGGCTCAGTCTAGGTCTCTTACTAAGACGTAGCTATCAATACTTACCGTGCTTCTCTCTGTATCTCTCACTGACTTATATCAATGACTTACCTAACACCAATCTCAACTCTCACTCACTCATCTTCTCTCAACCACTCACTTCTTCTTCCAATACCGTCGACTCCCACTACCCTTCGACTCCCTCTTTGAAGACCCCCGACTATTCCGAACAAAAACCTCCGTCAGGCTATCATCCGGCACAACCGTCTCTCCACTCCCCGGCCAAACCGTCGGAGCATTACTGCCCCCAAACACCGACGGCTCCGGCCCATCACCAACGCAGTCCCTCCAAGACTGAATCCTAGTCTTTGCACTTTCGGGGACATGCTCAACTGATGAAGGCCAGGCATCTTGAGGAGCGGCGGGTGCGTCACGAGGGTTCAGAAAGAACTGCGATGAGCGAACGGACTGAACATCAGCTTCGCGATGGCTTGAATCACCGTGTCCAAAGGCATCAACTGCAAGATAATCCTCTCCGTCTCCGAGGCGATGACGGTGTACGATAAACTCACCTTGAGTCCTCTGATCCCGACGAGGAATGTTTGCAAACAGCGCATCATTATCAGCATCATAACTCACCCGATGTCTAAGCCTCTGCTCCTCCGCCATCTCAGCCTCAACCCTCCCCAAAATCCTATTCAGCCCTGAATCTCTATGAACAGGCGCTGGCTCCCGCGTAATCGCTGACCCTTCAGAGTGCGACCACTTGGAACAGATCCTCTGCACGGGCTCACCACTCACAAGCGGCTTCTGCTCATTGTCAGAATAGTCCTCACCGCAGTCACTGCAGTCGCACTCATCTTGTGGCTCCGGAGGAACGTCAGCGTATTGGCGCCATTGACGGGCTGTGAGGTTGAGATCCTTTGGGGCGTTTGCGAGACGAGCATCGCGGGTTGCTGATGTGCTGCGTGGATGACGACGGCAGCGGGAGCTACGCTTGAGAGAGGGGCCCATTGTCCATTGGTCTAGGGCGTCGAGGAAGCCGACTTTGCGGGTTGAGCGCTTGCTGTGTCTAGACATGATGGGCGAAAGGTTTTGTTGTGTTGGTTTGTTAGTGAAGATGAAGATTACCTGAGTTGTGAAGTTCTCTATTGTGAGTATTCTCAGAGCTGTTGGGGGTGAGGAGGGAAGATGAGTTGCTGTGAGGTAAGATCATCTTGGTTAAATAGGTACTCATAAAAAGTCGACATTGCTGGAACATTAATGGACTTTGATGGTGTACATGAGACTGTCACTACTGTCTTCACTATGTACACCAAGTGAATGAACAAAGGCGCACAGCCACGAGATAAGAACAAAGAACAAACAAGCCCATTTTCTTCACCAGCGCATCTTGTATGTTCTGTCCAGGCCAAGGCATTCATATAATGACTCCATCATTCACTTGTACGCCGCAGAAGAGTCTCGTCCGGTGGTGACTTATCGACTCCCCACCAACTCAGCCATCTCATCATGGTCGGTCTGTAGCTTCAAGATCAAAGTAAAAACTCAATGTGTATTACAGCTCAACGCATCGTAACTCGTGACTATATCTACATGCACCCAAATAGATCCAAGACATACATCTCCCTAGACAAGGTACAGTACAGTACATGCCACCCAATTGTCTCAGACACCACCTCATTTCCCCTACATTCCTCAAATCAATCCCATATATTTCAGCCTCTGACGCACTCATTCATTCAAATCCGTCCCTTCCGGGTTCTCTATTCCTTTCTTGCTTGCTTCTCTCTCTTCCTATCCTATCTTACAGCATATGGCTCTTCAGCGTCGCTGTAAATGCGCACCAACCTCAAATGCCAGTACATATCCATCCTCACTCTCTCGCTAACCACCGGTTTTTGTCCCTTATTCAATCCACCAACCCAAGTTACTCCCATATATTCTCATCCATCAATGACATAAAAGGAAACAAAGGACGACAGGACAGCTGCATCACCCAACTCCACCCTTTTTGATCCAGGACCAGGACCAGGACATGATAAGCCCAATACATTTCTTTCAGCCTGCCGTGACAAGATAAAAAAAACAATCCAGATGCCCTCACCTGTCGTCTCGATGAAGGGGTATTATCATTATCTACTAAGAAAAACCAAAAAAGGAAAATGCTTGCAGGAACACCAAGACGTCCGCAAGGGTTGTTGTTGACTCGATTCAAGGAAAACGTGGGGGAACCCAAAACTGGGCTAGCAAATCAGATGGCTCAGTGATGTCCAAAAGTCAAAGAGTGTGTTTGTGTGGTGTGTGGTGTGTGGCTAGCTTAAGCTCATGAGGTGACGCGAGGGTCATTGAAATATTGCACCATGCCCCAGCCACTTGCTGCGCCGTCGTGCTGCTGGCCAGGCTGCTCAACAACAGAACCCGTGAGACTCTCCCAGTCGTCAAACAAAACAGGCGGCGGTGCTGGCGAGTACTCAAAGTCCATCATTGACTCACCAGCGTCATGGCCCTGTGAGTGAGGGGGTGGTGGCAGCTCACGCTTCTCGAGCGGAGAAGGCGCTGGTGGCGGCATCAACGGTGATGTTGAAGGTCCCATTGGCGAGTGGGACGAAGAGTCTGGTGACGGTCGTGAGGGTGAGGGGAATTGTTGAGATGGCACCATTATGGTGTTTCGAAACGGCGTGTTGAATTGGGTCTGCTGAGGGTCAGGTGAAGGCATCAGAGACTGATGACCTGCGTGGCCCTGGGTGGGCAGCGGCATAAACGACATTCGTGGGTCGTGTGTAAAGCCCTGAGGTCCAAGGCTGGCGTGAGAGTACTGAGGAGAGGGGATTGGGGCTGAGGTAAGAACAATATCGGCCAGGTCGTACGCAACGCTGACAATCCATTGAGCCTCACCTTCATCTCCGGAAAAGAACTCGAGCAGGTCCTGGAGTTGGCCGGGGTTCTCGTTTTCGAGGAAACCTTGGGCACGGCCAGTCTTGCTTGGGTGCCAACTGAATTGGGGCCGTCGGCCATTGTACTCGGCCTGCTTGCTCACAACCAAAGCATCCCAAGCCTCGTGGATCAGAGGCTGGTGAAGGAGACCATACACAACGCGAGAATGCATCCAGTCACCCTTTGTCATACCCGACTCGAAGTGTCGAGCAACGTGTTCGACGTGGCGCTCGCGGGCAGGGTGAAGGGCAGAGCAGAAGCCGCACGCCCAGTACTTGCGCTTTCGGAGGAACTTGACCACCTTTTCAGCGTGAGGGCAAGTCTTGCATCCGTGGCACTGCTTGTGATGCTGGTTGAACGAGTTGGATCCCCAGAAGCTGCGGTTACATCCAGGCTCGGGACAAGGATACTTGCGCCAGCGCTCGTGAAACTCATCCTCGTGGCGCTTCCAGTCGTACTTGCGCTTGAAGCTGGTCTCACACGAGGTGCACCAATAAATGTTGGTCTTACCAGCTGTGCCGACCGGGGCACTCATAGGACCGAGTCCGTTCAAGGAGCTGGAAGGGGGAATAGGAAGCGGCGCCTGCGATCGGTTGCAAGTAGAAGCGGACTGCCAAGACATCGAGGACTGTCCCGAGTTGGTCGACCAGATGGAAGCATGTCCAGAAGAACCGGAGCTCGTCGAGGAAACGGAGATGCGAGGGCGATGGCTAAACGCAGCTTGCGGGGGAAGAAACATGGCTGGGTTTGGAACTTAATATCATCAATGTTAGCAAACTTCCAGGGGCCAAGGTTGCGTTGTTGGGCGAGCTTCACGTACAGTTCATGTCCTCAGAAATGATTTCGTGCTTAATCTCAGCTGAAGGGGTCGTGGAGGTGGATGGAACGCTAGTAGGAGTCGTCGTCACCGTCTGCATACTGGGGCCATTGGAGGCAACAGGAGGCGGAGGAGGGCATCGCATGGGTGGTGGCGGAGCGAGCGAAGCTGTAGGGGCCGTTTGACTCGGGTTGGGAGGTTGCTGGCTAAAGGGAGTCTGCTGGGGTTGAGAAGGAATCGTAGGCATGGCTTGCATGGCTGTCATCGCGCTGAGGTTCAAGCTGAGGCCATGACCGCCCTCGACCAGCTGATGCAGAAGCTCCTTGGACATGCCTGAGTCAATCAGGACCTGGAGGTTCTTACGGGCCTCGGCGAGAACATCCTGAGGGTTCGAGTCGTGAGACTGCTGAGGCGAAGGACTCGGTTGCTGCGACATGTTGTGCTGTTGGAAATCTAAGTGTTGCTGAGGGCTGCTGGTCTGACTTGAGTGTCGCTGATTCTGGTTCTGTCTCGGGTCCATGGGCTCCGCTCACATGGAGGGAAAATCGGAAATTTGGAGTTGAATCAAGACGAGCAATGCGATGATATTCGAGTTCGTCAGCTGGTTTTTAAACTTTGAGTTGGATGTAACGCGGTTGTTGAAGCGAATGTGGTTGAAGTCGAAGGAGGATGAGCTGATAATACGGGGTAAGGTAACGAATGAGTAGGTTCCGTCAGATTTCGGGAACGATTGAACAACGAAGGACAAAAGCGAGAGTTTAAGGTCCCAAGACCTTTGAGCGAGAGTGGATATGAAGCAAAAGAAACAAGAGAGAAACGAAAGAAAGAAAAAAGGTTGGTGACGGTTAGCTTGGAGTTGTGAAGAGACAACGACGGGGAGAGGATGTAAGATGATGGGGGATGGGGAGGGTAGTGTAGGAGTAGGCGCAGGCCGCGGCGACAGCGACAGCGACAAGCACAAGCACAAGCACAAGCGTTGGTCGGTACAGGCTTGAGGTTACAGGGAATAGGTATCTCTTCTCGTAGGAGTGGGAGAGTGGGAGTGAGGAACAAGCTAGACTAGGGGTGCTGGAGTCTTCCCAGACACTGGGACTGGGTCCTGGTCGTTCGGTACAAACACAGTATCCGCCGTAGATTGAGAGATCAGTGGCTAATGGGGGGAGAGAAGACGGAACGAATGGATGGATGCTTGCTGATGGGGCAGAGAGAGGTCAGAAAGGGAAAGGGGGCGTGTAGTGCAGCCAGGATATTTCTCCGACTAATTAATGATCGCCTTTGGTGTTTTGTGTGCCTTTTTGTGTTTTGGTCGGTGTTTAGGGGGTGCGACAAAGTTGGTCTGTGTAGCTCTGTGCTGCTGCTGTAATTGCGGCTGTCGACAGCTAAGAACAGCGCTATCGCTGCTGCTGGAAGGAGCTTGTCGCACTGAAGAAGGGGGCGGGGCTCGATTTGGAGCCCGTGCTTGAAGGCGTCGTTTTGCGATTCTGGCACCACTCGCTCGCTCTCTCTCTCTCACTCACTCAATTCA
>JABSTL010001194.1:0-12007 GCA_013759095.1 Fusarium sp. NRRL 29148 | reverse complement strand
CGACAACGTCAAGTCCAAGATTCAGGACAAGGAGGGTATCCCCCCCGACCAGCAACGCTTGATTTTCGCCGGCAAGCAGCTTGAGGACGGCCGCACTCTATCTGATTACAACATTCAGAAGGAGTCCACCCTTCATCTTGTTCTCCGCCTCCGTGGTGGTATGCAAATTTGTAAGTTACATCGACTTCGTCGCCACACGAACTGCCTCTAATAAACCCTCACAGTCGTCAAGACACTCACTGGCAAGACCATCACCCTTGAGGTCGAGTCATCCGATACCATCGACAATGTTAAGTCGAAGATTCAGGACAAGGAGGGTATTCCTCCTGACCAGCAGCGCTTGATCTTTGCTGGAAAACAACTCGAAGACGGCCGAACCCTTGCCGACTACAACATTCAGAAGGAATCTACCCTTCATCTCGTCCTCCGCCTCCGTGGTGGTATGCAAATCTTCGTCAAGACCCTTACTGGAAAGACCATTACTCTGGAAGTCGAGTCATCCGATACCATTGATAATGTGAAGAGCAAGATTCAAGACAAGGAGGGTATTCCTCCCGATCAACAGCGACTCATCTTTGCTGGCAAGCAACTGGAGGATGGGCGAACTCTTTCCGACTACAACATCCAGAAGGAATCTACTCTCCACTTGGTTCTTCGCCTTCGTGGTGGTATGCAGATTTTCGTGAAGACTCTCACTGGCAAGACCATCACTCTTGAGGTCGAATCCAGCGACACTATCGACAACGTGAAGAGCAAGATTCAGGATAAGGAGGGTATCCCCCCTGATCAGCAGCGTCTTATTTTCGCTGGTAAGCAGCTGGAAGATGGTCGCACTTTGAGCGACTACAACATCCAGAAGGAGTCAACTCTCCACCTCGTTCTCCGACTTCGTGGTGGCCAGTAGGCGATTCCAACGAACGCTGAGGGATGGATTTTATGACGGCGTTAGGGACTGGCATTGATTTCGAGATCAGGCAACTTCTAGGCCTGTCATGATTATTATGTAGTTTTTGCCCTTACAAATCTGCAAGGTGCTAATAGACTATTGAAGTCTACTTGACTATTTGTCATATCTTCTGAGTCTCTTGTTGACTGTGATGTTCTGCATGTTGCCATGTAAGTGTTATTGACGCTGGGTGGAGTTGCCCCTCAGTTGCCCGGTGCTCCACAGTGCAGCCAGGTCATGATGGGTGGGGCTGACATAGAGCTCATGAGCCGCAGGTTGCAAGTTTAAATCTTTCCTCTTTAAATACTCGTGTACCCACCAAGTCAGGCCTTCTCTTTGTCGTCGTCACTGTCACATCCAGGCATACGATGATTTATAAGTATCAACCGCTTCACCATCATCTATTTTGGCCTCCTTAGCAACAAACGATACACTTCACTCTATATGCCTAGATCATCCCGAGTTTGCGACCAAGACTCTGTGCATCTTTCTCGAGCGAGCGGTTCAACCGCAGACTGATAAATCAGGCTATGCCGTCTTACTTCTATCACCTCAAATTCGAGCTTTATCCGACTCCTGATCCGGTCGCTGCAACATCAGCAGCTAAAGCTCAAGACGAAATTTGGCTTCCGTCTCCTGAAGCGAGTGTCTTCGACGACTTTCCATCCCATCCCCGACCAGACCGACGAACCACTTATAAAGTTTCGAGATCTATAGATCCCCAGCACGACTCAGCGAACCACGCAACTCCATACCCTCTTACAGGGCAAAACTCACCCTCGTCGAATCTCGGTGTAATAGATTGTGGCGCAGCCGCGAGACCATCGGTCAAAGACTCCGGACGGAAAATCGAGATTGTAACCGAGAGACAGTGGCTCGAGCGAGCTAACAGCTTTCCACCCCCGAACTCGAGTGTTGCGATACATCCACAGAACGCAGTTAGAGACTGGCGGTTTGGCCGTGTTAGCCTCGAGACCGTCGACCTTAGGACTGGACACGCAATGGCAGGCGAGGCGACCCGAAGTGGCCCTTCTGCTGCTCCTTCACTGGGGCCAACGTTTGGGGGAGCCGGTACAGCGACAAAGGCCGATTTTCTCCCTTTAGAGACAATGAATACTGAGCTTGGCTGGGGAGTCGTGCACTTTTACAGAGAAGAAGACGAGACTTCCGGGCTCATCGAGACGGCACATCAAGAAACTGAAGCAAGTGGCTCAAAGGATACCGACTGCACAACTCTTTGTATACCAGCAGTCCCGGCGTATATGTCGCCAGGTGACCTGATGGGTTTTGTTGGAGAAAAGTGGAGGGGAGATATCAGTCATTGCCGTATGGTTATGACATCGCGGATGAACAGATATCTTGTCTTGCTCAAGTTCCGAAACAATTTTCGGGCCAAGCAATGGCGGAGAGAGTTTGATGGAAAGGTCTTTAATACCATGGAAGTATGTTACAAAACATCCAATTCTCTACGCCAGTCTCTAACAATGATACAGCCTCAAATCTGCCATGTTGTGTTTGTCAAGAGTATAACATTCGAAACACCAACACGACGAAGATCAAGCGGGGCTCTTTCCCCCTTGTCCTCGTCGGCTGGCATGTCAAGCAGCCTCAGACCGTTTCCTCCACCGACACCGAATCTCGTGGAATTACCAACTTGCCCTGTATGCTTGGAGCGCATGGATGAGACAAATGGGTTGATGACAATACCATGCTCTCATGTGTTCCACTGTACATGCCTCCAAAATTGGAAAGGTGCTGGGTGTCCTGTCTGTCGATTCACAAACACCTCACCCAACTCAGAATCAGATCCTTCGGGGCCTCATTCACAGCCATTTGGGTCTGGAGTCTCGAATCTTTGCAGCATCTGCGATTGCACAGATGATTTATGGATTTGTTTGATTTGCGGGTATGTGGGCTGTGGCCGATACAAGGGTGGCCATGCAAAAGATCACTGGAAAGAGACAGCCCATTGTTTTGCTCTGGAGCTGGAAACACAGCATGTCTGGGACTACGCTGGAGATATGTGGGTTCATCGACTGATACGAGATAAAGGCGATGGGAAGGTTGTGGAACTTCCTTCGAGAAATAGGTCAGACGGTCATCTGGAGGAAGAGGATGTTGTTCCTCGAGCCAAGCTGGACAGCATTGGTCTCGAATACACGCATCTTGTCACGAGTCAACTGGAATCTCAAAGGGCATACTATGAAGAACTGATCAGCAAGACCGTCGATAAGGCCTCGAACGCTTCTGCTGCGGCCGAGGAAGCTGCAGCACAAGCCTCAAAGGCCATGGAAATGCTGGCAGTGCTCGATGAGAAGTATATAACCCTCAGTCAGGAAACGATACCAGAGCTAGAGAAGCAACTTGCTCGAGAGCGCAACAAGTCAAGCAAGAGCGAAACATTAGCACGCAACCTTAGCAAATCTCTCCAAGAGGAAAAACGTTTGAACGAGGGACTGATGAAGCGGATTGAGCATCTCAACAGCGACCACGAAGCAATAGTAAAAGAGTTGGAGAAGCTCAAAGGAGAGAATGCTGACCTTCAAGAGATGAATCGCGATCTGAGCATGTTTATATCGGGGCAAGAGAAATTGAAAGAGTTGGAAAATGAGGGCAAGATTGAGGAGGGTGAGCTTGAAGGGGGCAGCGCAAGTGTCCCAGAGAAGAAGAGCCGGCGACGTGGAAAACGCTAAGTGCTCGATGTCATGGATTGGAGTTGGATATTTCCCAGCGTTGCTTTTGATTGATTTGGACTTACCAAGACGTGGGAGGATGTTTGATTATCTATAATTCTTACTAATACCAATAACACATTACCTCGAGGCATCGCGACAACTTCTAGCGCATGACCATCCATGGTGTATAAGGTGTACTTGTGATGATGGCATCTACTCTAAGCTTACGACAAAAATATGAACAGGCTAGGGGAGGAAAGAAAACACAGGACCTTAATCCTAAATAATAAAAAGATTAAGTAATATAGCCTAAGCTTAGGATAACTTTTACCGTGTTTATTTTAATACCCTATATTGAGGTTCGCTGTATTCTTGCCCCAAAAGGACTGGACAGTACGGAGTAGTTACGGCAAAACGCATTACAGTTGCACATTGATGCAGGGGGTTGTTGTAAGGTGTGTAGCATTATGTAGTTGTATAAAGGACTAGAATACCCAACCCAGCATCTCGTCTATTCTCTTCTATTAAAATCTGAAGATCCTTTCAGCCTCGGGATGAGCAGACGGTCTTACGGGTTGGGAGGCACGGCAATTTTGTAGGTACCCAAGCTGTAGAGTGCACACCCCTCGTTTTGATGGTGCATGCATTATTAGAGGTCTCAACTGCATTGATACCACTTGACTGGGCATTTTTGTTGGGACTTGGCTGATAGTCGTAGACAAGATTTAGGCCAAGCAGCTTTTACTTATTTTCAACATATTTTAATCCCTAGAGTTTTTGTGACTGTAATGATGGAGACTCCGAAGAAGAGTCAACAATTAACATGTGAATACAGGTGCACGGATGCGTTTTTCTCTTGTTCATGTTTCTCGGAAATTCGCAAAGAGAATTCGGTAAGGGACCCCATATGGAGAGGCACCGTAGCGTGATGGAGCGGATGGTTCCGGGGTTGAGCAAACTATCAGTGGCTGGGGTGGTGACGATAGTGGTGTGAATTAAGGTAACTTGTGACTGATTGATGGATAGGTGACTCTGGCTTGTGATCTCGGCAGGGCAAAGGGGGCAACGGGACGGCACATATCTCTGTTTTTAGTGCAGTTTAATGACTGCTTCGTAGAGATTGAAGCTCTTGACAGTAGATATTGTTGTACTGTTCATGCAGAACCGTTATTTGTGGCTTGTAACCGGCATGCTTGGGTTAAACAATGTCTTTGATGCTTTACTGATTGCGCAAAGACCCTGGTGCTCCTTATAACCTGCACCATCCCGTACCGTACCGCACCGGATCTCCGATGTAAGTGGAGTGATGATAAACAGTTTGCAGGGTCAAAAAAGCGCCGAGTGCGAGTACGGGTTGGTACGGGGTTTGCGCCGCAGACTATGGCCCATAGGGCTTGGAAGTATATATCCTCGGTCGTCAGAAGGGATTGCAAGCGGGCTGTTGTAACTAAAAAGGAAGCTCGTAGACGACAAGGACAGAGTAACAGAAAAGACTCGAGAAAATGAACCAATTGTGACGTGCCAAAGCGAAATGTAAAGTGCCGTACTCTGTAGTTTTTAACTCTTCCTATGAAGAGCATACTTAGCTTGTCAGCTTTAAAACCAGCCTTTCCTTACTGGGCAGACACCTCTCCCTCCATCACGTACCTCCCCCTCCTTGAGGTGCAGTACTCTGTACATTCTGTTCCCAACCCCAGTAGCCCCAGCAGTTTCTCCATTTCCATCTCCATCCTGCATCTTCTTCCATATCCTTCACCCTTGTCATCCCAGGAATGCAAACCTCTTCATAGAACCAACACCTCCGAGCATTTGTATATATTATCTCTCGTCATATCTCCGCCCGACCGTCCAACCTGCATTCGCTCCATAACTGAGGCCCGCCGCCCCTCACATCGATTACAACTCGCTTGTCTAGCTCTGTCGAAATTTTTATTGTCCTACATCTATCCACAGCTCGATTTCGAAATATCGTTTCGCGCGCCTGTTTTAATAACGCTGGGCTCTTCAGCGCAAGCCCGTAATGTCTAAACATGCTGGGACAAAGGACGCGGCAGCGCCGCAGTCCTCGACGAACCCAACCCCGCAGAAGGAGCTCTATCCTATGGTGAACTGGAAGTACGACATGTTCCTATATACCGTCGGCAACATCGTCGATATGTTCTTCCGAGAAGTTGTACCTCGAGGTGCCTGGCGTGTTCCTCAGACTGGCCCTGTTCTGTTCGTCGCAGCGCCACATGCCAATCAGGTTAGTTGTGTATAATATGGAGAGCTCTTGGTTAAAGATAGAGCGCACCAGAGATATGTTGCACAAGACAGGACCAGTTACTAACTTACAATAGTTCGTCGATGCGATTATCCTTCAACGAACCCTCCGTAACGAAGCTAAGCGGCGAGCGTCCCTCCTCATTGCCCAAAAATCAGTTCACGGCTTCATCGGATGGGGCTCGCGACAAGTTGGTTCAGTTCCCGTCGGTCGCGCCCAAGATGCTGCCAAACCCGCTACTGGCACCATCTACCTCCCCGATCCTATCAATGACCCTACCCTTGTTCGAGGTGTCGGTACAAAATTCGGAGAGGGAGAGGGCGAGGTTCAGGGTATGCTCTTCCTCCCCTCAACTAAGAACACCAGTGGCGCCAGCGTCGATATTTCTCAGATTATCGGTCCTGAAGAGATCCGTGTCAAGCGACCCTTTAAGGGCAAGATCGCTCTGCAACAACTCACAGGCCGTGACGATATCGATAAAGATGGGACCTTCACCAACAAGGACGTGAAGGGTCCTGCTCCAGGTTACCAGGGCACCAAGTTCAAGCTCGCACCTCATATTGACCAGACCAAAGTCTACGAGGCCGTCTTTTCTCGGCTCTGCAATGGCGGTTGCGTTGGTATCTTCCCCGAGGGCGGTAGCCATGATCGCACTGAACTTCTACCTCTTAAGGCTGGTGTCGCCATCATGGCCCTTGGAACTCTGGCCCAAGATCCCGATTGCGGCCTCAAGATCGTACCTGTGGGTATGAATTACTTCCATGCCCACAAGTTCCGCTCACGTGCCGTTGTTGAGTTCGGTGCTCCTTTTGAGATTCCTCGTCACCTCGTTGAGCTCTACTGCAACAACCAACGTCGTGAAGCCATCGGCCAAGTTCTTGATACAGTCTATCAAGCTCTGAACTCTGTCACCGTCTCTGCACCCGACTACGACACACTCATGGTGATTCAGGCCGCTCGCCGACTCTACAACCCCACCGGCAAGAAGCTCCCGCTTCCTGTAGTGATCGAGCTTAACCGTAGATTATGCATGGGATATGAGCGATACAAGAACGACGAACGCATTACGTCCTTGTCTGCCGCAGTCAAAGAGTACAACTCTCAATTGCGGTACCTCAACCTGAAAGACCACCAAGTTCAGTATGCCAAGATGAATATGGTCAAGGTCATATTCCTTTTCATCTACCGGTCAATCAAACTACTCTTCCTCTTCATTTGTACATTGCCAGGATTGATTCTTTTCTCGCCTGTCTTCGTAGCGACCAAGATCATCAGCCGACAGAAGGCCAAGACAGCTCTGGCGGGCTCCACAGTTAAGATTCGCGGCCGCGATGTCATGGCGACTTGGAAGATTCTTGTGGCAATCGGGTTTGCACCCACTCTCTACCATATTTACTCGGCCATCATAACTTTTAAGGTGTGGCAAGACCGTCTCTGGGGTTATGTTCCTGAGGGAGTACCGCTGCTGGTGGTTTACTTCGCATTGTGGCCCTTTATGGTTGGTATCACTTTTGCATCACTGCGTTTTGGTGAGGTTGGTATGGATATCTTTAAGTCTCTGCGCCCGCTACTCCTCTGCTTGACACCAACCTCCAACTACAACATCCACAAGCTACGAGAACGACGAGCCGAGCTGAGCGCCCAGGTAACAGATGTTATCAACACGCTGGGACCCGAGATGTTTGATGACTTTGAAAGGGCACGACTTGTGCCCGACCTGTACAAAGCCGAGGGTGGCTCAAGTACAGCCACTAAGGCACATCGCCGCAGAGACAGCGACCAGTCTAGTACTGGCTATGAGCCTGAGACACCACCAGCTCTGTCGCGACGAAGCACGACACAGTCTAGCCGAGCTCTTCCGCGCAACGATTCCTTCAGCAATATTGGTCACGTGGGCATCTTCTCTACACGGCCGCCTTCCAGAGCCCGTAGCAGGTCGAGATCAAGCAGCAGCGGGGGTGGGTTTGGCTCTGGTGGGTTCCCTATCAGTGGGTTCACCACGTTGGACTCTTCAGGTGGATTTGATGAGGCGAGTCGCAAGATTCGAGAGGCGATGAAGAATAGGCGACATAAGACAGATCAAGAAAGGACAGAGGGTGACGACGAGGATGACGACAGTGAAGAGGAGGGATATGATGAGGCTAGAAAGAAGAACGCGTAAGCATTGACAAGCGGATGACAGGCAGAGGCGACCATTAATGATGGGAAAGCTACAAGCAGCTATAGCTAAACATTTTGTATTATTTGAATCGACTACCGCATAGCATGTTTCCTTTGCTGATTTTTTGAGGAACATGAGTGGCCTGAGTGACACGAGGACAGAGATTTTTGAAGGAGGATACTTTAGTAGTTTTCGGATCTTGACACGACCGTTACATCTCAATCTTGAGTTTAATTAAAACCTTAATTATTCTTATGTAAAGAATGAGAGAAACCTGGGGCTACGACCTAGGAGCCAGTCTAGAGAAGTGTTTTTGCACGAATGTTGTAATCAATTCTGGGGTTCGTCAGAGCTGAAATTGGAGGTCGGGGTTTGATGAACCCTGACGGATGAAAACGACAGGATCTGATAACTCTTTTTGTGGGAGCCGATGCAATCTAATGACGTGCCCATGTTACCAAGCCGTTCAGGCTCGGTGATCGGAGATAGACGGGGGAGGCAAAAGAGCGAAGGAATAAAGCGAAATGTTTGGGTTATTTGAAGCCATAGGATACTCGATATTGGTAATGCAGAGAAAAGGAAACGACCTCATCATTTGAATCATCCTCCATTTTGGTACCTAGTTAGGTACGTAAATTATTTGGCTACAGTATAATTAATTATCTGATCGATCATCTGATTATCAATCAGTAACATCTCCCAAAGCTTGCTGGTATATCCATTAGGTACCAATTAATTATTCAAGTGGATCGGTGCCAATCAAACTGTCCCATTCCGAACCGAATCTACGGAGTACGGCATCTGGAGACGTCAACGGCCCTAAAATCTACCGAGAGATTGGATCTCCCATTACACCATGACCCTATCATCCTCATCCACACACGACAATCCCCCTCCCCTTACCTCACCTTCAACCTCCATAACAGCCGCTGTACCGTCCTGGCTTCCGCAGCACAAGCCCGCAAAGCAGAGAATGGCCCTCTCACTAAAGAACCTCATGGGCTCCGTGCTCGGCGGAGGATCTGCAAAGCAGGATATCAAGCCCTCGTCTTCAGAGCTTTTCGCCAAGACTGATCCAAAAGTAGACGGCGAGGAATGCCTGCACGACTGTGAAAACTGCTCCGTGAGGTATCCTCGAGGCTTCAAGATTGAGGAGGAGGATGTGCTGTATGGACTTGTCGAGCCTTGGAGTACGCATCTCCTTGTTGGAACAGGCAAGACGGATTGGGTGAGGGATGTGGCGGATGAAAAGGGGAGTGTAATGGAGGCTTTTTCTAAGGCGGCCGAGCCTGCGAATGGGGTGAGTCTTTATCTTATATGAGTTGATGTATGAGACGAGGGGTATTTTGCCTCATTCACATCATCACTCATCAGTCAAACTTGATGAATGCGGCGCTAACAATCACAGAAACTCAAGCTTTCGGCATCCAATATGCCGACTCCTCATGACACAGATGACTATTCTGAGCCCACAACTCTTTTACTACTGCCAGCCTTCAAGCTTCTTAACAATGTTCACCCTCTCAGTGTGCCTCAGATTGTCACCGAAGTTATAAACCGGGCACCGACGAGCACTTCTCCCCTTCACCCCACGCCACTCCCGGCCTCTCTTCCGTCTCCCGACCCGGCCGCCGGGATTCCGGATGTCTTTCTGAAGGACTGCCCTCACAACGCTGTGATTCTCATGTGCAGTCATCGAACACGCGATGTGCGTTGTGCACAGAGTGCACCGATTCTGAGGAAAGAGTTTGAGCGCCAGCTAAGGCCGTTGGGTCTGTATCGAGACTTGCATGATGAAAGACCTGGCGGCGTTGGTATCTACTACATTAGCCACGTGGGAGGACACAAGTACTCTGCCAACGTCATGATCTACCGACGGCCGAATGCGTTTGGTCTGGATGATCCGGTTCCTGCGCAGCAGAACGGCACCAATGGCGTCGAGAAGAACGGCAATGATACGAATGGTTCAGCAGATGAGAGTGTGGGCGCATCGCAGGGTATCTGGTTGGCACGCGTCATGCCTGAAGACTGCGAGAACTTGATCCGATATACAGTCTTGAGAGGCAAAGTGGTCAAGCCTGAGCGTCAGCTACGAGGTGGATTTGATCGTGGCCGAGGCGTCATGAGTTGGTGAGAGGCGATGTGATGAGAGATGGAATGTTCGAGACAGAAAGGTTGATTGAGGAAGAAAATACCCACGGCTCAACATAATGGGAGGTTCATCAAGCAGGGATGCCAGACTACATATTGTTTGTTACATGGCGATAAACCACTTCGATGGTCTGTATAGAGTATACGACATAGACAGCGACGACGATTGGTTTCTGAGGGATAAGAGATATCGATATTGCAACCGAACTTTGTCGACTCAACCTTGACCTTCTCAACGCTGTACCGTTGCACTGCGCATCTACCGCAGCATAGATTTCGTCAACACGAGCGATGAAACCGTAAAAATAAAGTCAAAGATACGCTCTCACAAATCCCACAATTTTATCTCATCCCCCAAAAGTCAAGGCCACTGGATCTGGACCCCAGCCTCAAGCTCTGCAGGCCGCGTCGTCAACCTCCTTGATATCGCATGAAGGACCTTGTTGGAGAAGAGATCTGCGCGTACCTGCAGAACAAAAGAGGCTCAGTTATGGCACGTACTGCATTTTAGACAATGATTGGTGGTGGAGAAAATACCTTAGTGAGAGTTGAGACTTGAAACAAAACGGTGCTGGCTGTGGGGCATGTGTTTTACTGGAGGTGAATTCTCCGTAGGTACTCCGTAGGGACTGGTGGAGATGGTTGTTCACGTTGTTTCTCTGCGTTACGCGTCGTTTGTTAGGAGGCTGTGGGTTCAATTATGGAGACGGATAACTCTTGTTTTTGTAAAGATGTCATACTGTGACTGTGTTGATCATGAATTCAGAGTCTTCTAGGCAAGTTTATAAGAAGTCTAAATAAAGAAAGACGATCTTAGTCTAGAAATCAATAATTAAAGAACAATTAGAGTCGCTAAGCATAAAATCATAGTAAGTTCACATAAGATGCCACAGTTTACCATCTATCAATACCGTCCAAGCATTCAGCAGAGAAACATCCAAGACGAGACAAGCTTTTACCGTTCCACACCCACCCATGTAAGCTTCATCAAGACGATACAGACTATCCCCGACTACCGATCCTCCATCGGCCACACCGGTTCGCTCAGCTCAAGGCTACCGGCAATGTGGAGAGTCAGCCAACTCACACGCACCATCCTAGCCTCTCATTTTCTCACATTCTATTATCTAACTTAACTCATGGCTGATCACTCAAGGGTCTCTCGGTATATTCCTCGATCACGGTAAAGATGTGCAGAGCTACCAAGGGGGAAAGTGGTCCGCTGTAGCAACAGATATATAACACCGCCTACAATCTCGTTAAAAACAGGTTCTTGTGTATTTCAGCCCATCACTTCTTCTCTATTCTTGACAACATCGTCCTGGTCTGTGACCTACTAGGCTATCCTTATCTTATATCCTTGTTGTTTGAGCTGGCCTCGTTCGTTATAAAAGACTTGAAGCCTTTACCATTTCTTTCTCATCCTCAGACCAAGCAACTTTTTCTGTCACTACCTTGAACAAACCGCCAAAATGAAGACTGGTTTCATCGCTTTTGCCATTGCCGCCGTGGCTCCCCTTTCTATGGCTCTTCCTTTCCCTCGTGAGTATATGTCTTGTTCATATTGTCTGACTAGCATACTGATATCTGTACAGAGGCGGCTCCTGGAGGTTTCTTCCCTCCTCCTCCCTCTATCAATGGCACTCAGCCTGGAAACCACGGCCACTACGGCGGTGGTCAGAACGGAGGACCTGGTAGTTGGCTACCCATGCCTGGCAACGGCCAGCAGCCCCGTGGTAAGTGACCATTGTATGAGGGAACTCGAGCTATACTGACAATTGACAGTTCCTACTCCCGGACCTACCCCCATC
>JABSTL010001191.1:0-20616 GCA_013759095.1 Fusarium sp. NRRL 29148 | reverse complement strand
TTATTAATGATGTATCTTCAGTGGTGATAGTGTTTGGGATTGTAGTTCTGGTCCGCCGTATCTCTGCGGATCTTTGCTGTACTTCCAGTGAAAGAGACCTCCTTGACAAGCAGGCCCTGTACAAGTCGCGAGCCTGTGGTAGCACCATCACCGAAGACTACCTATCTTGATGACACTAGGTGAATATCTCGCAGAGGATGAATGCAGACATGGAGGTGAACTCTGAAGATTTCGTGACTGCTGTGCAGCTAAATGCAAGACACGGCGCGATTTTCCAGGTCAGCAAATACATTGGCATGTTCCATGGAGAGATCAGCGCAAACACGCCAGTAGGTAAGGGATGCTCGTAGGTGAGAGCGAATCCATCAATCATCCGTACAGCATTTGCTTGGTGTAGAATAAACGTCGCAAAATGATTCAGCAGTGACTAAGTTAGCGAGATCTCTCTGTTTAGCGCTTTATAGGACTCACCTGAAATTTGTCGCAGCCCGATCCACTTCATTGCTCGCCCTGGCCAGAGTTTTGCCCTGATCTATTCTCTCCCGAACGGCAAGGAGTTCCTTGTTGTCTTCTGTCAAGTACGCTATGCGCTGAAGCAGGCTGGACCCGAAGGCTGCTGTTGTTTTAGACCATGTTTTGAACGCATCAGTAGCGGCCTGCAGCGCGTGCTCAACCTGAGCAGTGCTGCTGATCGGAATCCTAGCAAAGGATTTGCCGGTCTTGGGATTCATGGAATCAACGTAATTGGGCGGCAAAGAAGTATCGAATTCATGGGAGATATGGTTCTGTAGAGGAAGCTGCGCTGGCCCGTTCTCTGAAGAGATGAAGGCCTCGGCAGGCTCCAGGGTCTAGAGTCCCTGATATTTTTGATTGGAGAATCTGGCATTTGTGCTGGGGTTGGATCTGTGCTTGCTGTGCTTGTTAGTTGGCTAGGTATGGGTAGAAAGATGTTGTAGTGTTTTTATTTTCACTTTCAAACTTATCACGTTGGAGACCTTGAAAATAGGTAGCGAATGCTTCGGAACTGCTGAGGGTCGCTTTCATGGTCACGGAAGCTGGTGGCGGCCCGAATCCCGGCTCATTCCATATAGTGTCGGCAAGCGGATAGCCACCACTTAACTAGGCTCAGCGATGCTCAAACCTCTATTGCCTCTCAGTTCATATCAGTGATCTGTTCTCTTTAAGAAATTTGAAATCCTAGTGTCGGCCAACGAAGGCATTCAAAATGGCGTCTCAAAACGGCGAACCCTTCTTTCTCCCAGCTGAAAGAGCTCAATCGCTCGCCAATTATCCCCACGCCCGAATAATACCTCAATCAGCCAAAACCATTGTCGTCTCTGGCACATCATCACGTCGCGGCGATAACACAGTCGTCGGCTGCACCACAGATGCAGACGGGACGCACCACCTTGACATTTCCCTACAGACAGAAGCGGTGCTGCAAAACATCGGAGCCATTATCGATGGGGCAACAAACGGCGCATGTGGACTCCAGAATGTGGTCAACGCGACTGTTTTCTTGACCGACATGAAAGATTATGCTGGGATGAACAAGGAGTGGAATAATGTATGGCCGGACAAGACAAAGTCGCCTGCGAGGACATGCATACAGGTTGCGGCTTTGCCGAATGAGAGGTTGAACGTGGAGATTCAGTGTACTGTTTTGTGGGCGGAATAGCTGGTTAATGCCTGCCCTGGCATTGGACACTACGAAGTCTGCTTCTGAGAGCTATTTCCAATGGCTATGCGACAATAAAAAGAGATCTGCAACTATCCTTGTCATGTTATGCCGATTAGCCGGCTATTGGTTGTCAAGATTGTAGATAACTATCAGAAGATAAGATAAAGACCTTTTCCTATTGCACTGAACCTACGGAGTACGGAGCACTCCGTACTATAGTTTAGAGATGAATTATACTTCTTTGGGCAGGTCAATAATGTCACTCAACGTGTGATCTTCAACTCCAGCACTTACCTACCTAACTAGGTGTATAAGTCCTTATAGTTACTTACCTATCGATGAGCTATCTGCGAAACGTGCCGGCAATTATGTGCCGAGCAGTAGCGTCTTGCAGTACCTGTCAAAGGACCTTTGTTAGTCACATCAGACTGAACTCGGTTGAAAGACCATATTAGGCCAATTGAGCCCGTATGTCGGTCGCTCAACTAAGCAAGATTACCGACTATACAATTGAGGGTTCATGTATATAGTATCGTGTCCAAGTCTTCCACAAATACGCCAAAATCATCTATTGGAATCTCTTCTAGCCTAATCATGATGCTTAAATCTCTTCTCTTGGCCTCTAGAGCCATCCGTGCTGTTCATGGTTGGGGTGTTCTGGGCCATGCCACAGTTGCCTATATTGCTCAGCACTTCCTGGACGATGACGTTGCTTCCTGGTAAGCTCTTAAAACTTCGCTGTCAGTTTCACCTGTACTGATATCAGAATAGGGCACAGGGTGTTCTGGGCGATACCTCAGACTCGTACCTTGCCAACATCGCCTCGTGGGCTGACACCTACCGCACAACCGCAGCTGGAAAATGGTCTGCCCCTCTTCACTTTATCGATGCAGAGGACAGTCCACCTACAAACTGCAATGTCGACTATGATCGCGACTGTGGCAGTTCTGGATGCTCCATCTCCGCTGTTGCCAACTACACTCAACGTGTAGGAGATAGTCGTCTGACAAAAGCAAACAAGGCTGAGGCTCTCAAGTTTCTCGTCCACTTTTTAGGCGATATCACCCAGCCACTGCACGATGAAGCCTACGAGGTGGGCGGAAACGATATCAAGGTTACATTCAACGGGTACTCTGGTGATAATCTGCATTCAGACTGGGACACCTATATGCCCGAGAAGCTGATCGGCGGCCACGCCCTGACCGACGCGCAATCGTGGGCAAACACACTCATCTCTGATATCGTGTCTGGCTCTTACAAGTCCAAAGCTGCTTCTTGGATCGCAGACAGCGATGTGACTGATCCCATCACATCAGCCACGGCCTGGGCTTCAGATGCTAATGCCTATGTCTGCACTGTTGTCATGCCCAATGGCGCTGCGGCCTTGCAGACAGGCGATCTCTACCCGACATATTACAACTCCGTGATCCCGACCATCGAACTGCAGATTGCCAAGGGCGGTTATCGCCTGGCTCATTGGCTGAATAGCATCTACTCTGCCAAGATTGCGACTCGTTCTGTGCACGAGCTGAATGCACGAAAACTACTCCCTGATTTGATGGGACGAGATCTGCTTCCTGCTGCACGACCTTTGAGTCGTGCTAAGTTGGCGAGAGAGGCAATGAGTGGAAGCTGCTGTGGTACAGGACATTCTCATTAGAGCTCCCATTTAGCGGAAGGGCAATGATGGATATGGAGAATTCTCTGCTATGTGACTAGTACTATTTTCACTACTATAACTAATAGCTAGCTGTAACCTCAGTCTCAACATCTGTGTTCAAAGGTAACTGATGGACAGCGACGCAAGTCCGGCACTGTAGTCGTGAATGTTGGTCAAATAATAGAGCTGAGGGTTTGGCGCGATGCTACTCACAGGTTTGGGCTCAGTAGGGAAGAACTCATCCCACGCGGTGTTGAAGGCGGCGAAATCTTTCATGTCAGCCAAGAAGACCTTGGCCTTGACCACCCGGTCAAGGCTACTGCCAGCAGCTTCGAGCACGATTTTGAGGTTCTTGAGGGCCATGCGAGCTCGGTCCGTGACAGAACCGGGAACCAGAACATCGGTGGCGGGATCAATCCCGATGGAACCGCTGCAGTAAACTATGCCATTGTATTTGACAGCTTGCGAGAACTGAGGGAGAGGCGCACAAGCGTCGGCTGTATAGACTGCTTCAAATTTAGACATGATGGAGAATGGTAAAACAAAATAAATGGAAAGTTGAAATTGGAGCTTGTTTGAGAAAAGGATGACATTGTTAGACTGGGATTTTTATGTAGTCAGCTTTCACAAGTTATTACTAGGCGATGAGATTATATACCCTTGCGCCTCGGCTTGCATCTCTTGAATAGAATACTTGTCTTATGGCAGTATTTTACGCGGCGGAAATTGGAAATCGGCGCTATCATCAGTCATATCTTGCTTCAATGGCTCCACTACCCTGGAGTGGAGATATTTAGAAACTCCGAGTTGAAAAAGCTGGAGTCAGTCAGTCTAAGCCGAACAAAGCAAAGTAAGCGGCGCTACCTGTCTTTGGTATCGTTCTGGATCATCCCGGCACATGCCGAGGAGTCAAGTGGGCCGGAAACACGCCGCCGGCTAACTTGATGCGATCGTTGACCAATAGATAGCCCTTTGAATGTCTGGGCCTTGCTTGATCTTGACATCCATCACATCAAGGGCGTAGACCACTTATTGGTAGGTAGTCCAGTGATAGAATCAGATATTTAAACATCCCTCTTGGAGCCTTCAACTTGAACACCAAACTAAACAAACACACATTAGAGCATACATACACGTGTCATCTAAGCATTCACCATGGTTCATATCACCCCCTTCGCCGTAGAGCAATGGATGGACGCCTATGAGACCACCCCAGGCGTCCTCAACGTCGCCGAGACGTGCGCTGCCTCCGTGTCTATCGATGACTTGGTTTCCATGTCTAGCGGTCCCGCCAAGAACCCCATCGACACGAGCATCAAGCTCACATACGGCGCCATCCCAGGATCTCAGACTCTTCGGGAGCGCATCGCTGCTCACTGCAGCACTGAGGGCGTGCAGTTGGGGCCAGAGGATGTCATCGTCACTCAGGGCGCTATAGGGGCTAATTTCCTGGCCCTTTATACCCTGATAGGTCCTGGTGACCATGTCATTTGTGTTTATCCGACGTATCAGCAGCTATACGATACTCCCCGTAGTCTCGGCGCTGAAGTCACCCTCTGGAAGCTGAAGGAGGAGAATGGCTTTGTGCCTGATGTCGATGAACTGGCTGGTCTGATCAAGCCAAACACCAAGGTACGGATTACCGCCCTCTATTATTCTGTACAATCTTGGGTACTGACATAGTTAGATGATCATCATCAACAACCCAAACAACCCAACTGGCGCACCAATCCCAAGCAGTGTTATCGACCGTATCGCCAAGATTGCAGAGGATAAAGGTATCATCCTCTTCTCTGACGAGGTATACCGACCGCTCTTCCACGGTGGTGCATCAGGCGGTGATCACACTGAAGTGCCCAAGCCAGTGACGACACTAGACTACCAAAGAGCAATCGCGACGGGGTCTATGTCCAAGGGCTATGCGCTTGCAGGCATCCGCGTCGGATGGATCGCCAGCCGAGATCGGTCCCTCATCTCTTCCATCATGCTAGCCCGCGACTACACCACCATCAGCGTCTCACAGATAGACGATCAGATTGCCAGGTTCGCCCTGTCACCTGAGGTCAAGCCCGCCCTGGTGCAGCGCAATATCACACTCGCCAGGACAAACGCAGCCATCCTTAAGGAGTTCATGGACCGATACGAGTCTGTTTGCTCATGGGTGGAGCCCAAGGCCGGCACTACAGCTTTCATCCGCTTTAATGACAAGAATGGGGACACTGTGGATGATGTCAAGCTTTGCCTTGATTTGTTGGACAATGCTAAGCTCCTCTTTGTTGCAGGATCTCGCTGCTTTGGAGGTGATGAAGATTTCAAGGGTTACGTTCGCATGGGCTATGTCTGTGAGACTGATGTGTTGGTTGACGGTTTGAAGGAGCTTGGAGCTTATATTGATAAAGTCTTGCTGTAGAGTTGTCGTCATGTATCGTCCTACCAAATATCTGCAAATGTAAAGTCATCGCATACGCGAGGCAATTGGGCGAGTTAGTAGTAAGCCCTGATCACAGGCAGATATTCCTTAACCCACTCGTAGACTCAGAGAACTTATTACGTAAAAATATATTGTAAGCAAGTTACGTTCGAATGGTACTCCGTAGTTTCTATATATATAGAAAAGCTCGCTACTCACAACAGAAACCCGCCCGATAAATCCTTTACTTTCACAGTCTATCTTATAACGTTCAACTATACTGACCCCTTTCCCCGATGACGTCTCTTCAGCAGAGGCACCAAATGGAGGAGCTGGGTATTTCCAAGGCAGCTTCAAAAGTCCGTAACTGACCAGGACCCTGCAAGTTCGAGATAAAACTCGCTGACCATCACCCCGCCAAGATCTACTCCTCTGGGTCGGTTGTACAAGGTCATGTAGCTATTTCACCGGCTGCTGATATTTGCGTTTCCTCCATCACCATCTCGCTTGATGGCGTTACGACCATTCGTACAGTCGGTCAAAAGCTCACAACTACGACTATACATCGCTTTCTGAAGATCGACTTGATATCGCCCGAAATTATTAAGCTGGCCGGAACAACCCTGGCAAGAAATCGCTCGTATAAAGTCCCTTTTCAGTTCACGTTACCTCATCGACTCGACTCAACAGCGTGCACACACGATGCCATATCAGCGACTGTCACGGACAAGCATGTATTGCCCCCTCCAACAGTAGGAAGAGAGTGGGACCGAGGTGGCGTGAGTCCTGTCCTGGGATCGTCGAGGTTGGATATGGAGTCAATGCCTGCGCAACGAGATGTGCTTTGCTAAGTCTGGACAGGACGCATTGATCAAGGTCCATCTGGTCTGACAAGTGAACTGAGGGCTGAATGCTCCCCACGTAACCAGGTTCATGGGAGATAACTTGCACCGGATACAGTCGGCTCAATGACAGCCAGACTGGGAAGGTCGAAGCGCGAGTAACTTGAAAAAGCTTGGGAATACTTACTGGCTGACTCAAAGTCATGAGATCTCTCGTTGTTACTACATTACATCTTTGATCGCTCAACAAAAACTCTTATACATCCAACACCATCAGCCCTCTTCAACAAGCCTTCTGCCATCTTCTCCAACCACCAGGTACTTCATGCATCCTTTTACCCAACTTTTCAACACAAACCATCTACCCTGCAACGCCTTACGAGCGATACAAAAATGAAATTTGAGCGCATGCCCATTGAGATCGAGTCACCCGAGGAGTACGGCTACGGAAAGATCAAGTACAATCTATCCGAAAGTTCTGTTACCGACCAGACACTGGAGTTACTGGACATCAAGATCCCGAATCTTACCCTCCTATACAATGAACACCGCGGCGAGACTAAGCTGCGAAAGTTGATCGCTGATGACGCTGGAGTGGGTGCTGACGACGTTCTCATCACCTCTGGAGCTGCTGGGGCGCTGTTCATCATCACAACCTCTCAATTGGGCAGCACCTCTGACTCTGAGTGTAACCATCTTGTCGTGGTGCGTCCCAACTACGCTACCAATCTGGAGACTCCCAATGCTGTTGGTTGTGAGATCTCATACATTGATGTCACGTTTGAGAGTGGCTTCCAGCCCAAATTTGATCAAATCGAGGCTGCTATCAAGACTAACACTCGGCTTGTCTCGGTCACATGTCCGCATAACCCCACAGGCTCCACCCTGTCTCGAGAGGCACTCGACAGGCTTGTGGCGATTACAAAGAAGAAAGTTGTTTTGTTGCTTGTAGATGAGACATACCGGGCTATCACTTTTCTCGAAAAGCTGCCTGTCTCTGCGTCTCTGGGTGATCATGTTCTTAGCGTTTGCTCGCTGTCAAAGTCCTTTGGCATGCCTGGAGTCCGCATCGGCTGGCTCATCGCCACCAACAAGACGCTCCAGGAAACCTTTCTCGCTGCAAAGGAACAGACCAGCATCAGTGGCAGCGTCATCAACGAGCGGATCGCAATCGATGTCTTGTCCCGACGTGAGAAGACCTTGAGCGACACAACGAATGAGATGAGAGTGCAACTCCACATGGTTGAGTCTTGGATCGATAGCGAGGAGCTGCTGGAATGGGTCAAGCCGACTGGCGGCGTTGTCTGCTTTCCCCGTATCAAGCAGGAACCCAAAGGGAGATTTCCAGCTACGAGAGGCTTCTGAATAAGCATGCGACATATGTTGGGCCTGGTCATTGGTTTGAAATCCTCGATGGCTTTTTTAGACTTGGCTATGGATGGCCTCACTCGGGAGGGGTAGATAGCGGAGCGAGTTGAAAGAAATATCTCAGCGCCACAGAGCTGCATATGCAGATGAGCCAGAATAGTCACAGCGACCCATAATATTTCTAAAAACAATCCAGTAATATATCACCTTTGCAATGAAGCCCAGCCAACACGCATGGAAAGCGGAATTATTGCAACTTCTGAGGGGTTTAGACCATATCTGTCTCTGGGTATATAATTCCAGCCCTACCAGTTATTCACGTTGTTCCGATCTCTTCTGCAGTCCATCAAACCGACAACAGATCATAAAAATGCTCCTTGAGCACTTTCCATCCAACCATTGGTATGCTGCCGCTCTGGTCATCATCGCTTGGTACATCGTCTCTTCTGTTATAGCATGGTATCGCCTACGTCATATCCCAGGGCCTTTCTTAGCCAAATTTTCATATCTTTGGCTTGCCCGATTAGCACTAAGTGGCAAACAATATGAGGCTCATCTGGAGCTCAATAAGAAATACGGTCCGATAGTCAGGGTCGGTCCTTACGAGGTTTTCACAGACGATCTGGAGCTATTGCGCAAAATCAACAGTACAAAAAGCTCATATGCCAAAGGAGCATCATACAGCGGTTCCCGATTGAATCCATGGCATGAATCTCTTTTTATGATGAGGGACCCGATAGCTCATGACAAACTGAAATCAAAGCTTATCTATGGTTACAGCGGCAAGGAAACAACGGGTCCAGAAGCCGCTATCGATGAACAGATCATGAATCTTATCCATCTCATACAGGACAAATATGTATCGAAACCTAAAGAGTTTCGTCCGCTTGTATGGTCGAAAACAGCAGGTCTATTCACTTTAGACGTCATCTCTCGCCTTGCGCTCGGCCAGGAATTTGGCTGCTTGAAGAGAGATGAGGACATGCACTGTTTCTTCAGCACGTTGAACGATTATCTACCTGTGGTTGCATTGACAACAGACGTTCCATGGCTTCGGAATATAGCCTTCTTCCCCCTCTTTCTCATGCTGTTTGGTCCGAGCATTAAAGACAAAAAAGGAATAGGAAAGATGATGGGCCTTACCAATAAGGTCGTTGAGGAGTTCTACCACGGTGATGGTCAAGCCAAGCGCGATATGCTTGTGAGTCTGCTTTGTGTGCCAAAGGGGAGTTTTTGAGCTATGCTGATGCTTTCCGAAGAGTTCATTCAAGAAGCACGGGTTGACTAAAGACGAATGCGAGATTGAGGCAATATTCATGTTTGTCGCAGGATCAGATACCACGGCATCTGTTATTAGAGCTGGCATGCTTCATATTCTTGCGACACCTCACGTCTATAGTCGCCTGAAGCGAGAAATCGCAAACGCTATCCGTGAAGGACGAGCTTCGAGACCAATCAGTAATGCGGAATCCCTTTCTCAACCATATATACAGGTTAGTAACATACTATTGTCAAGGCGTAACTAAAAGCATAAACAGGCTGTTGTATATGAATGTCTTCGAATCCGCTCTGTCTCCACGAACATGAGTTTCAAAGAGGTTCCAGCGGGCGGCGAATTCTACAACGGAACATTCCTCCCTGCCGGCACCAACATAGGAGTCAACTTCTCAGGTCTCCTCCGCTCAGAGACCTTGTTTGGCAAGGATGCTCATATCTTCAGACCGGAAAGGTTCACCGAGGTTGATGATAAGACGAGTGCTAAGATGAAACGAGATGTTGAATTGACCTTTGGGCTTGGTAGGTGGAGTTGTTTGGGGAAGCCGATCGCCTTGATGGAGCTAAATAAGATTTTCTTTGAGGTATGGACTATCCCGCTACAATTGCATAGATGCTAACGAGACTCTAGCTCTTTCGACACTTCGATTTCCAGCTGGCTGAGCCGCATCAGGCAATGCAGTTTGACTCCTATATGTTGTTTCGTGATGAGGGGTTGGTTCTTAGGGTTACTGAATCAGACCTTGAAGATTTGTGATCAATAAAGAACATATTTATGAAGAGCAAAGTATAAGTTGAGTAATATGAACAAGCAGTGGGCTCAAGTTCAGCAAATAAGGGTAATAGTTGATGGGACAGAGGGCCAGGGGATATGTTTGAGTTATACTAGTGCCTATCATATAGCTGATATCGATTATCTGCTTGTCTAGTGCTTGGCGGTGGCCTTATTCTGACCAAAGAAGTTAAATGAACTGGGTTTGAGGACACCAGGCACAAGACGCGTAAATCCATCTTCCCTTGTCACTGCTGCCACGCCGGGAAATACTTCCGTTGCCTTTGCGCCTAGAAGCGGCATATTGGTAAGGAGGCCCTGCGCGAGTAGCATGGGGTCATGAGAATTTTGAGAAAGGGTACTCAAGTCCTCAGAGGTCAGCAAGGTCGACTTGTTGTGTGCTTGAGACTTACTATATACTGAGGCCAAAATCCTCCTGTGTTATCTTCATTGTCGTTTGCCAATTCTGTTGGATTGTGTTGTGCAAACGATGCGATGTCGTACAGCTTGGAGCAAAATTCGATGAGACCATCCAAATCACATCCTTCTCGGTCTTGGAAGGTCTGCAGAAAAACAACAAACTTTCCAATCCATTCAATGTTCAAAGACACTTGCAAATCTTCAGGATTATGGAGCACTGCTGTTAAGAGAATTAGAACAGCGCACATTGGGTAGCAGATAATTTGCCTAAGACATCAGCATACGCAATGTATGATTAGGCAAGCACCTTACCACAGAGAGGCAAATGGCTGAGAGGATAGGCCTTGAAGTAGAGAGATCGTGGCTCGGGCGCTATGTGTGGGGTTGAGCGTACTCAGATGCAGGTTTTGAGGTTCTTGTTCGATCGAAGTGAGAGGAACATTATAGAGCTTCCCGATAGCTGTATAGACTTTCCAAGTAGAAGCATAGTAGGCAAAATGGAGCTGTATGATACCGAGACTGTCCACTTGGACCAGACCTGTAGGCTGAACTTCTATAGGCAGCCCTTCCCTCCATGATTCAAGATCCGTGTCTAATTCAGCAAGAGCCTGGATCATTTTATCACTGCTCTTCGAGAGTGATGAGACAGGGTAAGAACATCGACGTATTCTCGACTGGATTAGTGCCAACGTTGACATATGCCATAAGAGATGTGTACTAGAACTAATATCCGATTCAAGGCCCTGGGACGGGAGCTCGACACTAACTTCATCAGATGGGGCGGGAAGGTTAAGGTTCAACGACCCATTGCATCGGAGTACGTATAACGTCCAAAAGGATCGCTTCTCCCATTCCATGTCGATCAAGTCATTTGATCCATGGAAATCTTGCAGGTGCAAGCCAATGCAGTGGCTAGCATGCTCTGCGGCTGATAATAGTGCAGCGAATGCGCGGGCGTCAGCTGTCCCTCTCATGAACAACGCCATAGCGAAAAGCGCCTGACAAGACTCGATGCTATCACCGTTAATGACGATCTCTGGGAAAATAGCAAAGGCATTTTTAAAGTGTGCCCACGAAATGGGAAACAATTCTGCTATTGCCTTGTTGTCGGCCTTCCAATGAATGCCCGTGGCGATGAGAGCGTTGAGCGCTGCCCAACGAGTAGGATTGGCGTGGCAGTTCGACGGCCCGCACGAATACTGGTCATTGACAAGCTTCAGAACATATTCGGTGCTGAAGAGCGCCTTTGCTTCATACATGTCTTCTAAGGCGTTGGATATAAAGTGCAGGATGTGCTCCTTGGGAGGGAGTGGGACGAATACTTTTCGTTCGAGGTTGCTGTTGTTCTGCTGAGCACGCATTATGTTTCTCGTGACCTCTTCTGGCCATCTCGACGGTAGAGATTGACTTCGATCGGCTGTTGACGTGCCCTGGCTATAGGATACCCCATGAGAGTGTCCGGCATCTGCAGAAACCTGATTTGAACCATGACTAACTGTGGGGACGGCTTGTAGTGCAACTTCGACATTCTTTAGTCGTAGCTCGAGTGTCGAAATGTACTGCTTGCTACTCAAGATCAGCGTTTTAGTCTTTCATGAAACACCAGAGACGTACCTTTTACCACGCCCTCTTCCTTTTCGCTCGCCATAGTGACAGCTCGTCTTGCGATTCAAGCATCTTTGGCAGCTTGGTAGTTTGCCGTCACATCGTACCTTGCTGCTTCTACACGGAACACAAGCCTATTGGTCTTAGGCCTGCAGGGTACGATGTCAGATTGCGGGGGCTTACATTGCCAGTTTGTTTCTTTGTTCTATCACTGACGGTCGGCGTGTCTTGCATTTCCATTCCACCTCTTCTGTTCAAAGACTGAAATGCCTCGCAGCGAGTATCATAGAAGGAAAAGTCAAGAGTTTCATGCTTGACTCTTAAAGTTTGACGTCGTCTCTGAGGTGGACCCATTTGATTTGTCAAATATCGCCAGTGTCGGAATTAAAATACATCCGATCACACCAATCACAACTCTTAGTAATCAAGGTATATTTGTTTCTCCACTAATTTCTTCCTGTTGACAAACTCGACCAGTGCTCAATTGATCCCAAAACTAATGCTGATACTACTGTCCCCAAGCTTCAAAGAGAAGATCCTTGATCTTTCGCGCCTTGATCTCGGGAAACACCTCGTTGAGCGTACGCTGAGGCTTGAGGTCAAACGCCCCCTCAATAAACATCCGACCAAAAGCAGCCAAAAGTCCCTGCAGGATCGGTTTGGGCAAGAAAGCGTACATGTGCGGGTGAGACGGCAGCTCAGTGATTCTACCGGCCTTGAAGTCCTCAATCGAGTCGTGCTTGACAGTGAACTTGACACCCTTGGCCTCTTCAGCGTACTGCACGAATTGGTTCCACGACACCTTGTCCCCAATGATGTAGGACTCCTTGTCCCACTTGGAGGCCCCAACGAGTACTGCGACAAAGCGAGCGACGTCAAAGGTGTGGGTAAAGGTCACGAGCTCGTTGCCTGACCCAGGGATAGCGGCGAAATTGTTCTCGATGTCGACCACTAGGGCGAGCGGGCTTTGGTAGGACTTGACCTTGGGGAGTACCCAGTAGTCAGCGAAGTAGCCGTTGTACACGGCAGTGTAGTCGAGGCTCGAGGTTGCTTCCAGTGCGGCAATGACGTTGAGTTTGGCCCGAGCGATGGGGAAATAAGATGCGATCCTGTCCTCGCAGTTTAGGTTTGTTATTCAAAGGTCTTAGGAGCACAGTAGCACTTACTCTTCAGTGTATTTTATGCCCCAGATACTAGGGATGTAGCGTTTGGTAGATGCCGACTTTTCGGCTGCTTTGATCAAGCTCAGCTCAGCCGATACGTCGTCCATAGAGTTGATGGTCGATATGACCGTCTCGATGCTGTTGGCCTCGAGCATGGCTACAAGCTCATCAGTGTTGGTGTAGTCCACGCTGACAACCCTGGCTCCCTGGACAACTTTTGCCTGAAAGATGTGTCAGATGTCTTGCTGCCAAGTCTTGTAGTCCGATGTAATTTACCTCTCGAGCCAAGACCACCACGGTATGCTGGCCCTGCTCGACGATCGCTTCAACGATCGCGCGACCGAGCTTTCCGGCGCCTCCGGCGACAGCAATGATAGCCATGGTCTTTGCGTTTTGCTTTTTTGTTGCTTCTTTAGATGAGGGTGTATGTCTGTCGTTCCAGATACAATCAAGTAGGGAGAGATGATGAAGGTGAGAAATATTCCAGGTAGTCCTGGGACTATTTATATACCTGCGTGGGATACATGCCAGAGAACCATTGGCAGTATAATACAGCCGTCCCTAGGATACAGATTAGTAAAGGGCGCGCGGCTGTGGGGATAGCAGGCCGCTTGGTGAAGAAAAGGATGATAAATAAATACCGGCTCGGAATTAAAATACTACCGAGACAACCGGGTCTTTGAACCTTCTAGGTAGCAAGCGAGGAATAGTCATACCAGGGCCTCACCCGTACTAGTCATGTATGCCCCGAGAATTTCGAGGCTGAAAGAATGAAAGAAGAGGCGCACCTAACCAGTACTGAATACGGCTAGAGCTTTCATCTATGTTTGCGTTGCCTGCCTCGATTTGAGGCACATTTCTCTTAACCGTGCAGAGCAGCTGCCCTGCTAAACAATGTCGTCGAGATACCGTAATAAAATGAGATCGATGTTCCTGGAGACAGAATCTTGTTAACGATATTTCGAGCATGGCGCAGACCTACCAAAAGGGTAAGCGGAGTAGACACGGGGGTCAGGTAAAGCCAGCCAACGACGATCTACAAAAGAGCCTCTGTGACATGGAATATGACCTGGGCCCAGTCTGAAATGTCACGTCCATTGTCCTCCCGAAGGATCCTGAGGCTTTCGAGTTGCAGGTTTATATGAACACTTGGTGCGAGTTTTGACAAGACCAGACCGCAAGCCAGGGCGAATCTGAACGGGGAGCATAACTTTTGCCATCCATGCACCCCTTAGCTACCATCTCAATCCTGTCAACTTTTAGGCAGCCAAAGCGGTAGTGGCTCTTGAACAGCACAGAAGCATCCCCGAACGACCCCCGGGACGGACCATATTGTCATGCTCCGCTTTCACTGTCAATACTGCAAACCAAGTGAGTCACAGAGCGAGGATATCCCGCAAGGTTTGAACCATGACCACATGATGCAAGACTGTTACAAACCATCAGAGAAATTTGTTGTGACTAAATAACGATTAGTTTGACTCCTGAAGCTTATACTTGGAACAGTGTGTGTGTCTGTCTGGCGCCCTCTGCATGTAAGATTTTGTCCTGGAACGGCATAAATACTGGCTGTGAGGTTATACTCTGCAGCAAGCTCTTCATTGCTGGTAGGCTGATTTAAACGTTGCTAAAGCAAGCCATGTGAAAACCCTAATCGGCATTTCTGACTCTCGCAACTGAAAGTCTCAATACATTCTGACCAATAGGTCGTCTGCAACGTATAACTTGACTCAACTCTAAGTCTAGCTCTGCCATCGTCTTGATGGATTTCCAACCAAAGGAGAGATGTCAACGTCTCTTAACCAGTCTGCCACTTAGAATTTGTACTCGTGGTAAAAGACAGTTGTGCTGCCTAACATTTAGCCTTTGCACAATTGAATAACTTCCGTAACTAAGATCCATGGGATGGGAATGAGTCCTCAGTCACAAGGACGGCCTGACAATACTGCCTATAAAACCCCTTCATGTCCCCAAGTCCTGACGAGTTTCATCCTTCACACTTTTCCCCCATTCTAACAAAACTTTACACTTGTTTCTCAACATCTGGCCTTAAAGTACTGTCAGAATAACCCAACCATTATCGTCACCTCTGTTTACGTTTCTCGCAAACTCCACTGTTCTTCTCTCAATACCACAGCCACCAATACCAGACGTCTATTGTCATACTTTGACATTCACTGTTGCGGACGCTTCACTGTGAAACAGTAACAGCAACTCCCTCACTGCTGATCCATTTGCAATGGCTTCCCTTACTTCCTCTCCCGATCCTTGGACTATAACCCCCAATCGTAAGTCCCAGCCCCCTGGTCTAAGTATCATACCTTGAGTCTAACACAACACAGCAATGGAATCTGTCCATCCCAACTTTTTAATTCTGAAGCACAAGATCGATACTGTCGGCGAGAAGGACGGCCCTTTCGTGGCCTTGTTTATCAGGGGCTCAAAGCCCAGGACCCGATGGGAGGGCTGGGTTGATGAGAAATTTGTTCACGAGCGCGATGAAGCAAAGCTCCTCGCCTACTGGCATAAAGTTGGGGGACGAGATGCACAAGGCGTGAGAGACACCTGTCCCCTGCGAGTCCTGTATGCTCATCGCCGCAGAGAGAGTGAGCAGGGCACTGAATACTTCGTCCAGTATGTTGGATATCCCGATGACGACACTCTAAACCACTGGGAGCCGGAGTCGAGGGTCCTGGAAGCTCAGTGGGACTGATGACCCTATCGTGCCTGGCCAGTCTGGTTCACGCGACCACGACAGCCAAAAAATTCAGATATAATGCCTTACCTTTAACTTGTTGTTATGGGAATATCTCATAATCCGCCGAAAAGGCTACGAAAACGAGCCTATGGCCATGAACGCCTCATACTTCTATGACTAAATATGATGTACAATATTCTTAACCGATTATGTAAAATACTACACCATCAATTTAGAGTTTCGTTACAACTATATTATCCTTGATCACCATATTCTTGCCGTCGCTGGTAGATCTGTCTCTTTGCTCGCGTCGTCGGATTTCGCCAAATAGTTATCAGCTCCAGATACATGTTTCCTTGTCGAGTCAGTAAAGCTCCCGCCTTTGATAAGACATTCGACAGTTGATACAACAGCTTCCACTGGAGTCAGATGTTCATCTGGAAAGGAGTTCATCATCTCGTTTGCGAGGAGGTTTGTGCGAATTGTGCCCGGGCAGATGGCGTGTATTCGAATCCCCCCAGTAAGGAATGGGTAGGCCACGGACTGCATGAACCCAAGCACACGGGCCTTTGAGGCAGTGTATAGACTCTTGTGTATACTTCATGATGTCAGCGTTGTGTGTCTTCCATTTTGGATGGAGGAGGGAGTAATGGTTTATACAAAACTTGCAATGTTCAATACCTTGTCTAATACGTTGAATATTCAAATCAAGATACCATTAACCAGTAGGAGCCCGAGTCGAAGGTACTCTAAGCTCAGTGGGATTCATGATCCGATTTTGACTGTGCCAATCTGTCCCACCGATGGTGGCAAAACAAGTGCCCGATATTCCACTTCATGCAGCAGTTTTTACCTATGCCCTGTCTTAGTGCGACACTCACTCAATTTGCCTGAAGATCTACTCGAATTATGTAACTTCTATGGACCGAGACATCTTATAGGAAGGTCACTTCCGCTTTTTGCAATCTTTCCACGGCAAACGACAATGCATACATGTCACACAATATATCGTTTTGAAGAATACCATACAATCCATATAAATATTTACAGAAATACATTTTCCTCGACAACCATGTTCTCGCTACTGCTGGTAGCCAACTGTCGAAGTCTGCGTCTCACGACTTTTCTATTACCATCTTTCAGTATTGCAGATATAGCCTAAATCTCCCAGAGCTACTTACACTATGATGTGATTTTCATTCAATACGCGAAGGTCTCCGTTGTTGCTTCCTCTGGCGACTCAATAGGTGTTCAACATGGTGACCGGACTTTTCCGAGACTCATTAGCACGCTAAACGAGTTTGACAAGCGGCACTTTATGTAAACGCGATAGGGCGCAAAAACATTATGAGACAGTCCGACAGCGGAGAGTCCTATCCCAAATACGGCAATTAGAACAGGAATTCGAATACTGACACCAGTGTCGCATAATAATTACGCCGGCAAGTTCCGGTTATGTCAGCCTTTTACTGGTTATAAATAACCTCACTATGAGTGGTCCAGCGCATCCAAATTACTATCATCGTCTTGTCACACCTTATTTTTGCAGATACAGTCAAAAATTTAAAAATGTCTGCTGAAGAACAACGCGCTGCCTCACTACGAGATGCCGAGAAAAAGGCTATCGAGCTATTCAACGAGATTGAGAAAAGTCTCATCCGCCCTGGCATCAGCGAGAAAGAGTTGAACAACGAGATCCATGCTCTCGGCGCTGAACGTCACGGCGTCAGGACCCATTGGCACAAACGAGTGATTCGAAGTGGACCCAACACATTGAGGCCATTTGAAGATAACCCTCCCGACAGAGTAATTCAGCAAGACGATATACTCGTCGTCGACCTCGGGCCTGTCTTTGAAGAGTGGGAGGCCGATTTTGGCCGCACTTTTGTTTTGGGAAATGACCCGAATAAGATCAAACTACGCGATGCACTCGAGCCAATCTGGATCGACGTCAAAGCCAAATACCGCGAAAACCCAGACATGACGGGAGAAGAACTCTACAAGATTGCCAAGGAGGCCGCCGAGAAAGAGGGTTTTGAGTTTGGTGCGCCGATTGCGGGACATATTGTTGGATCTTTTCCGCATGAGCGCATTCCCAAAGACAAGATCACCCTTTACATTGCTGAAGGAAATAGCAACTCTATGAACACGGTTGGGAAGGATGGGAGTAAGAGGCATTGGATTCTTGAGATCCATCTGCATAATAAGGAGCTTGGATTTGGTGGCTTTTACGAGCAGTTGTTAACAGCTTGAGGTCCAGTTTTATACCGAGTTTCTATTTACCTTAGTTTTAAGACTGTAAAAATGGCTTACCTTTTCGAGCTGAGCATTAGTGGCTGAGAATCACCCCACTATACCAGCCACTTTACCCTATCGGACTAACAGATCATGGGATAAGAGATAGTAATAACAATTAAGTAGCACATAAGAAGCCAGGAGTAACGTACTGGAGAAGCTAATGCTTTACTAGCATCTGAGTTAAATTATTTTTATTAGCTCAATGCGACCATAAGACACAGCGGTAATGATATATCTAAGGGCATTAATGAGATAAATTGTAATACTGCCTTGTGTTAGTGCTGCCGTTTTAACAGAGGCTCCACAAGTTCTTAGCACACCGTTATTTGCCGAATCTCACACAGCGGGGTAAGTGATAACTTTTCCCTCATACCACTTGGTTTAGTCTCATCGAAGCTACAAGTTCAACATAAACTCACTAAATGCCCTCCTGAGCTAAATTGTCATATCGAACATTAAAATACCACAAAATGTCAGCTCCTACGGATCCAGATACGCAAGTACCGCCTAGAGACGAGACTGGATCATGCAGCCGCCCAACGCATCGCTTGCAAGAGATCAAAGTCGGGGATAACAGCGTCCAGCTCTTGTTATCTACCAAAGACCACCTCTATGACGCGAAAGACGTTGGAGCTGGAGTCAATTCCTACCAAGTTATCGGTTCTTGGGAAGACAGCTCAGTCCAAGAACTCACCAAGATGTTGAATCAACGCCAAGTCATCACAAATCGGCAGTCACCCGCATACGCTGAAGCATCTCGCTTTGAGAAACATGGAGCAGGGAAATCCCTAGCAGACGTTGGTCGGGATCAACGCAATGGGATTGTGGGCGGGCAGCAGAGGAGCGAATAGAACTATCTTGTTGATTGCGTGTACCCTCCACCTACGCATTCCTCTTCTACCGTGCCTTCATTCCGTACATGTTGCCGCTGGTTCTGAGATCTCAACACTTCGTTAAGACTACTCTCCGAAATCGACCCGATGAATTGAATAGATCCATGACCGGCCCTAGCTCCCTTGATGTTGAACAGGTCCCCTAGTGTAGACACGCAAATTTGCTTCCCATCGTTCCCGACGCTAATATCTTCAACCACGTGCACCCTTCCAGACGATGCCCATTCCGATGCCCGATCGCAGACACTCAAGCACTGCTTTGTGCTTTCCAACTCATTTTGGAGCGTCTCGCGATTCGCACCCGGATCGACTTTCTGATTCCAATCTTGTACCAAGTCCTTAAGCCGGAGTTTCTCCTCCGTATTACCACGGTGCGACTCGAGGCGGTCGATGGTGTCCGCAAGATTGTAGCTGCATGTCTTGAGCGTGGAAATAGTGAGGGAATCAGCGAGTGTCATGTTGTCAGCTGAGATAGACATAACAGCAGTATTCGAGGAGGACTCAGTAAGAACGGGTTGAAAGGTCATCCCATTGATTTCTTCGAGGAGATGTTTCAGATACTCGAGGCATCGTTCTGTACTTTCTTTTTCCTTCTCAAATTTCCGTAGAGGGGAATGGCCTCCAGCAGCTTCTGTCCTGGCGCCTTGAGATACTATGTCTTGCAATTTGGAGTCGATGTCTTTGAGATGCTTCTCCAGATCAAGCTTAGTGTCGCAAATCAAGTTTTTGTAATCATTCAGAACTTCAAGGGTAACCTTGGACGAGCGTCTAGAAGCAAATTAGCGAAACCCTTCCTGTTGGACCGAACGACTAACAGGTTGGCGTCAGCTAGCGCTATAGTTATCGTCCCTTTGTAACCTGCTAAGAGTTCTTTGAACGAAACGATATCGCCATTCATGTACATCAGCTTAGCCCAATCTCTAAAACTTGTCCGTGCCTCCCCTCGAGTTCGCCTACTGTTCTGCTCGATCAGGATTTGGAAATCTACACACGCCTGTCGGCACTGAATGAGAGGAATCTTGAGTGGTAGGAACGCGGTCTGGTCGGTACGCACATGATCTTGCAGCGGCTTGAGAACCGATCCAAGATCTTTGAGTTCGCGAAGGAGATCTAAAACTGCGGTTCGGTGGTTTCGGAAGCTTTGGATGGTCTCATAGAGTATTTTGCTTGATTGCAGGGTTGCGGTGACAACAGCAATTAGCCCAGACGCTACGCTAAGCGGATCGCTCATAATGAGTCGCCGCTTCGCGCGCAAGGCCTAATTACCTGAAATATCAAGCTTAGATACTATGCAAAGTACTCTTTCATTTAATGTCTTCAATCTTGAAGCAAATCGAGCTAGGCTGAGGCATAAACAAGCATCAGGCAATGTATGCGGGGTAAAGCTCCACACTAGCTGGTGTGTTCAGATTTCAATCAGGTCCATTATCGCCTACATAGCAAATGTATTTTAATTTTTAAATAGCTTAGTGGAACGACAAGTAAAACTTAAGAAAGGCGATATATTAAGAATAATAGTATTTGGCTCTTT
>JABSTL010001190.1:0-11850 GCA_013759095.1 Fusarium sp. NRRL 29148 | reverse complement strand
GTATAATCTAGTATTTAAAGGATAATTCCTCGGTTGATTACTCACTAGAAGGCTTTTTCTAGTTATTATAAGTATAGAGTCTTCTCGCGATTTGATATAGTTTATAAAAGTGAATAAAGGAAAAGCCCAGACAGGAGGGGAGAAGATTAATGTACTTTACCTTGAAATTGTAGTCAAGGCTACAGCTCCTTGGCAGAACTTCTGAAAAAAAGATGCAATACGGGTTGAAATGAGGCCCGACATTATGCAGCCACAGGAGAGATATCCAATCACAAGAGAAGCCGCCAACGCTTACCAACTACAGGATTGCATGAAACCCTTTGATTGCAACCTTGAAGACCCATTAACGAGAGGCTCTGCTTATCTTGACACTTCAGTCGGGCGTTTGGGCCCGCTTTGTTTTCCTTTTGAGAGCCGAATTGGTCCGTTGAAAGTTCAGCTGGCCTTAATCAGCCACATTGTCCGAACTGCGCTCTTACCGATTCCTTTTTTCGCATAAGTAATCTCTTTCCAGGATGCTGCATCTTACTTCAGTCGTATATGGTCTCCATCCATTGGCCAATGCCGCTCGTTGCTTGCGGATTCTACCTTTAGAAGGACAGCCCTTCTGTGAATACCATTCAACGATCCGTCGGAATGCTTGAAAATAAAACGCATTGATCCGCCCAAGAGTGAGATCACTTCCTAATGAGCTTTGAGACTACGGATCCAATCACAAAGCGGTTTGAGGTCTTATTTTGGCCAAAAAATAATTTTTTTATAACAGATCCATTTCAGATCCCATAACTCCTTCATACATAGGTCCTCAACGCCAGGTCTCCCTTCTAACTACAGCTCTAATGCATGTTTCCTAGTTGACCGAAGCCTGGCTAAGGTTCTGGATGATGTTGCCACCATCAAAGAGACCGTTAGCGGCCTTGGCGCGGCAAAGATCCTTTCCACGCTCAATGACGTTGGCATCACACTCCAAGTTTGCCTGTGCAACGCAGCTCAGTCGGCCACCACCTATGACTATCGTTAGCGACATTCCATCAACACTCATTCATTTCCGCTACTTACAGTTGTTACCACCGGGAACACAACGACCGCCTTGGCCGTCGGAAGCAGTGCAAGCGTCTTGCTTCAAGCTGGTGTTGGCGACACAGCATTCGCCGCTGGGAACAGGTCGACCGCCGTTCTGGCCATTCTGGCGGGTGATCAAAACAGCATTGCGAGGGGCGTTGCGAACACCCTCAGTGTCGACGATGCCGGCGGAAGCGGCGGCAGCGAGGCCGAGAACAATGGCGGTGATGGAGAACTGCATTTTGGATGATTGAAGGGAGGGGCTTTTTGTTTTATGGCGATTGATTGTGATGAAGAAGATATAGGACGTGAAATGGATTAACCGACCAGCGGAAAAGAATTGAAAAGTTGGTATTAGATGGGACTGTTGAGTGAGTACTGAAGATCTAAAGACCGACGACCCGAGCCTTGGGATTTATACTTTTCTCGTGAAGCAAAACACCTCCTGCGATGCCTCGTTTAGGACGTCTTGTGCCTCGTTTAGCGCTGTCATCCAAAACGCGTGCGGCGTAGTATCCCCTTGCCAAGCGAGACTCCTACCGCATATTGTCGTGAGGCTGGGGAGAGCTTGCTGAGATTGGATGAGACAAACAACGCCTGGTGTTCAGGTCGAGACCAATGAAACGGTCGCAAACAGTGAAACAGGTTACATCCATCTCTCGCTACCCCTGGTCTGGGCCCGGTAGTAGCCGCTTTGGGGTTAATCCCGACACTTCGCTTCCTCCGACGTCAGAGAAGTCATAGTTGGCTATATCCGCTATTCCCTTTCGAGCGTGGCAGCAGGGGTCAGCGTTTGTCAAAACGGGTAAGGAGCTAGATCTCCAGACAGATCTGAAATATCTCCTTGTAAGACCAACAATTCTGGCTATTCTCTTGTTTTTAGCCAGCTTGCATAATGTTTCCGGCCAATCTATTATTATACAATCGGATACTCGATTACAGGAAGTCGTTCAGGTCCAGACCTGACACAAGATTGCTCAAGTCTTGCGTATATCGGCGTAAGTTATAGGGAGACTTGAGTTCGCAACCACATGTCCAGAGAGGATATTTATAACCAAGATAGTCCATAACACTGGCGGTTGAAGCAACATTATTATAACACCGAAATGGCCTTTCCGGCTTTGTCATTGGTAGATCCCGCTTACCCATTTGACTCATGAAGACTTCCCGGAGTCTCCAAGAGCATAAGGGATTGCAACCAACGCGTCCTGCATCCAAATCGTCTTTCAAGTTATAGATCTTGGAAATCATGAAATCGATGATTTGACAACGCTGGCTGTTGATCGCTTCTAATTTGGATTAGTCATGGTATCTTTCCCGCGCATTGAACGACGTACCGAAAATTTTAGCTGGTATAGGCAGAGCAGTCTCCACAAGTCCGTCTGTGCTGACTACTGCGGACAAAGTCAAGTCCCTGAACCGTGCTTGGTCTTGGACTACCCAGGCCATGAATAGACCAGTCGTTGCCTCATCGTCAAACGGCTTTACCCTGTGAGGCAAGGCAGGTAAGCCATAAGCTGTGGGGTCTAGCCAGTCTAGCGCATCCGCGGTACCAGACGCCTCAGACGGCCGAGTTGAATATTTCTCCCAAATCTTCATAGACGAGTGCCAGTGCTGGAAGAATATCTTAACAACTTGGAGGCAGTCATAATAGTCGACTATAATCCCGATCTGTGCTATGACGTCCAGACTTGGTCGCTTAGGAACGTTGGAGTGATGGCCATGTATGATATCGAGGATGATAAGGAGAGCTTCGGCATCCCACTCTGATGTTCTGATCTCAAAGAGTCCTTGGTCATTTGGTTCTGACTCTCTGAATTTGCCATGCATCATTCTTCGGAAGACTGGGGACGCGAGGCAGAGATGTTTGGCCGAGACCCGAAATACAACCTGATTTGGATCCCCGTTCTCCAAGCATGGCTTGAGCGATCTCATCTCGTCGTTCAATTCTGGTAGCTCCACCGGTTGATCCTCTTCTAGTTTAAAATTCATGGGATCCTCGGATAGCCAATCTATAATTGGCGGCGATGCATACTCATCTATTGACAAGTGGGAGGAATGCAAGTTTGGTTTCTGAAGAATCAGTAGGGCGTCTGCCTGCGGATCGAGTTCGAGAAGGGACGCCTTCATGATGATTTTCAGATTGGGACCAATACCGTCTGAATGAGAGCTGTGCATCATGGGATAGTGGATGATGACACGAACAGCTTTTTAATCACTGTACGATTGAAAATAAGGCGTTGAAGGAGGCTTTGAGCCACAAAAAATACATAAGAAATATAAACACATGTTACTTCTGGCTTTCCTGGCACAGAACGCCTCCTACATCGATGATTAATTATATACAGCTCTTTTCAAGATGCTACCGGGTAACGACCCTCGTCCTTGGTTGATAGTGGCGCTATGCTCATTCTGTAATGACGTGCAGGGGTATACATCTCCATCATGTTGGGTGGCAGAGTGGAGTAGGAAAAGATGCCTGAGGCACTATTAACAACAGAGCAGCATCTCCCAAGACTTGTCCACTCGCAAGCTAGTATCAATCTAGAATTAGCATACTCTGTCCAATGACTATCAATGCTATTTTATGGATCTAGTGGCTCACAAGCTGGGACAGCCTCGGCCGTGAAATTGTTTAAGTAGCCCATGTTTCTTCAGCAGAAGGGGGATTAATGCTGGTCACCCTTGAACAATCACAAGTCATTTCATCACTGCCAGAACGCGTCGCGTGTCATACTTAACCGCCATTTAGCCGAATTCCTTCACCATGTCTACGCGTACCCCGCCCGTGAAAATCACTGAATACGCGAGACCACGCGGCATCACCGCCCTCGTCTTTGGCGGTGCCGTATTCTCATATCTGTGTCTAGCTGGCGTCACCTTGATATCCGAAGAAAACGCGATCTGGCAAACTCTCGACAATATCTCGCCGGGTGGCGCAGACACGTTCCGCTGGATTGTCAAGACAGGAGTTCCGCCACTTATCGTGATACACTCCATCGAGGCTGTGGCATTTGACCGCACAAGATTAACGCCACATGGCGTTCCAAGATGGGGATTATTGTGGTGGAAATGGGTTCTGAGCTGCTGGATTGAGGGGATCGGATGTTGGCAGCGCTTTGCTTCTGTTGTCAACGCGAAGAAGGCGGCGGCAAAGTAACGTCAACGCGTCGCTGATGTGGAGAATACGTCATGGATGCCTTGCAAATGTTATCGGATGAGAGTTGAGACGCGCTGGAGCTCAAATTTTCTTATCGCCACTCGAACTGTATAGTAGCATCATGTTATAATTCTACATGTCCATGACAGCTTGATATTGCAGACAAGCGCCCTTTCACAGGATTCCAGACCGTTGAGTACCAGAATACACTTTCACCAAGTCAAGCTCAATTAATAATCACGTGCAATCGTTCATGTTCATTTCTTGAGAACATGTAAATTAAGATGTTATGGAACTGGTAGTGTTGTGAACACGAAACTAAACCTCAACATAAGAGTCCGCTAAATCAAGATCGAAACAGCAGTAACCTCTGGCTGAAGAACAGGATACTCAATAGACCCAGGAGTCTGTATCGCAGACATATACTCAAACGCCAACCCTGCATTCTTAAGCCGACTGTAGAAAACCTCGGCTGCGTCCTTGATAGCCTCCGAGTTCAACTCCTTGTTCTCAGTAATGGTGCGGTCCTTGTTAACATTGTACAGAGACTTGGCATAAGTGATAAGGTTATATCGGTCCTCGACCTTGAAACTCAACAGCTCGGGCAGTTGGGCAGCGAGAAGCCAGTCCTTCCACTTAGCGTCCTTGAGACCGATGGGGAGAGCGTCGGTGAGCTGTTGCTCGGTGTAGCTCTGGAGATCGCTGAGGGTCTTGGGCAGAGGTGTGCAGAGCGCGGGGGGCTTGGACGGGACGAAGCTGTAGTAGTAGTCTTGGAGATAGTTGACAGCTGTGTGCTGGGGCGAAGCAGTGTGGATGCACATGGTCACAGCATCGATGAGCTGATCAACAGTCTTGATGGTAGGGAAAGAAGGAATCTGGCCACTGGTCTGAATCTCCTTGCACCAGTCCGCGATACAAGCTTCCTTGGCAACGACATCATCCGACGTATACTTCGTCTCAAGAACAGACTTGACAAACTCCCTGATAATACCCCAAAGGAGGTACATATCAGTAGCATAAGGATAGTTGCGGTACTTATCACCCATCTCGCCCTCGATATCAAAACCTCGCTTCTTCAAGTCGTTGGGAATGTACTTATCCTGGAAGTTGAAGTTCTTGTATGACCAGTTAACCAGGCCGAAAGCACCGACCTTGGGGTCAGGCTTAGGTCCAGAGGCGAAACCGGAGATGCGAGCGATGACGAGGGGAACGAGAAGCTTGCGCGCAGCGTCGTTGAGAGCGAGTGTTCGGAACCAATGAGGGCTGAGGATCTCGTAGAGAATGTGACGCTCGGGGATGGTTCGGTTGGTAGCGACGATGATGGCCTCCTCGATCATGTGCGTGTCGACGAGATGGGTTGCGACCTCGTGTCGTGCCCAGTCAGCTGTTTGAGCAACAGTCTTGGCGTACCTCCAGGGCCAGTCGTCCTTCTCAGCGATCTTGCCCTTGTCATCGGGGTTCAATCTCTGGTTGAAGATGGTGACGGAGTTGTCGAGGGAGCCCTTGTAGTCAAGAGTGATGGCCAATGGGTGAAGGCGGCCGTCCTCGTGGAGCTGGAAGACAACGACTGAGGCGGCAGCATATCGGTAGCTGGGCTGACCGTTGGGATCAGGGTTCGGGATGGTGTTCTTGAACTCTTCGTCATTCTTGACGCCAGTGGCCTCACGGAAGTAAGAATAGTCCTGTATCAAGATATCCTTGCCCTCCTCGAGCACCTTCTTCACCGCGTCAAGACCTTGCTTCTCTGCCTCAGCAATGTAAGCCTTGACCTTCTCAGCGGGAGCAGTCTCGATAGTTGAGGGGTTGACACCGCTAAAGTGCTGCTGCGCAAACTTGGCATCAGAGTACCAGTCATCGTGTTCACCCATGTTTCTGCCCTTCATGATATCTGCATTCTGGCTTTGCTTGACGCCATTGACGACAGCACCATTCGGCTTCGCGGTCTGGTCAGCATCAGATTCATTCTTTGGCTGGTTATCCTTGCTCCACTTCTCAACATCGGCAAGAGTTGGTCCGACGTAGGGGCCATCAGTAGATGAGAGTTCCTTGGGGATGATGAAAGAGAACATGAAGGCAAGCTTGGTGACGAAGTTCCTCTCAGTCTCGTTGAAGATCTGTCCGACGCCGTCTTTTCTGGGGCCACCGTCCGCGCTTTGTTGCTCGTCCTTAGGAAGGGTGTTGAGATGAGGAGGGTAGGAGTCGCTAGGGTCGCTCCATTGGTAGGTGTCCTGCTTAACAGCGAGATCACGCTTGACCGGGAAGATCGGTTCGAAGCCTTGAGTATCGAAATGAGAGGCGGCACTAGTCAATGTCAGTTAGCGACTTTGAAATCGGTCAAGCAAGGAACGAGTTGCTTACGCTTCTTCGAGAATCTTGTACAGCTCAGTCAAGGCCAGGCGAGTACCCATATAGGTACCAGTCTGGAGACCCTTACGCGCCACAAGCTTGCCGTCAAGAGCGCCAGTCTTGTCAGTGTTGAGGACGATACCCTGTCTGAGAAGTTCATTCAGGAAGACGCCCTTGTCCCAGACCTCGAGAGGATCATCCTCGACAGCATAGTTGACCTTGGAGTTGAGGATCTCATCCAAGGTCAATTGAGGAGGACGAGGTGCAAGAGGAGGTGCTGCTGCCATGACGGAAGATGTGATTGCTTGCTGAAGAGTAAGGATGAGTGGTGAGAGTGATGAAGGATAGAGAGATGTAGAAAGTGAATAGAGGTTGTGTTAGATGCTCTGTCAACTACTTTATATATATGGTTTATCTTTCTATCCCTCTCAGTCCCCGACGATGGCAACTCTTCTCATAAGGGTGGCTCATAGCCCAAGACTGCCTCTCAGCCAACTTAGTCTTGGCGGTTAACACAAATAGTCTAGATCGGTAAGCAGCATGCTTGTCAATACGAGTCTAGAATGTGCGATGTTTCGGATGAGAACCTCAGCTCGACGCAAGAACAGAGCTATACCTTTCAGCCAGCCACGGACTCATCGGTGCATCTCAACAAAACGATCAGGGTTCGTGAAGGAACACAGCCTGCGGCTAGCTAGCTTCGACAAACGAACAGATGGCCCCAGACCGCGCGGCCCGAGCCCGTCTCGAACTAGCTACATGATAAGCGACTGGGGCCATTCGCCTTACCAGGGGCTGATGTCTAGATGATGATACCTGCTCAAACTATTAAATGCAGTAGACCAGGTTCTAGCATTGAGCGGGTAAGCCGATGCATTCGGAGCACTAATCTGAGTAAGCGTTGAATTATGGACCCAGCTGAACGCTCTCACAGGGGAACGATGGCAACTGCGCAAATGAGCGGTGTGCATTTGGTCATCACGCTCAATATACGCTTGAAACCAGATCTAGATTCTACTATGGCACAAGCGATCTCAATTGTTTCAGTTGCGAGTACTAGCTCCGCATGCTATCGTCTGTAAAACGGCTAGATCTTTCCATTGTGGCTGGCTAGCAGTACCAGAATTGGGATTAGGCTCGTTATAGTGCGGCTCTAAGTCTTAGAGATGGCTAGAATAGGCTACGTGGCCTGTGTGCTAGGAACGAAACGGCGGGACCCGCAGTTGCATGGACTATTTGGTCTAAACCCTCAATAACGTACGGTCCATGCATCGTTGTACGCAAGCTTGACCATGCAGCCCAATCACGGTAGGAAGAAAGGTGCTGACGTCCAAGCTAAGCATGTGTGTCTTGGATTTTGTCGATAAGCCACGTTAATATCGCAATGACGATGGAACCATTCCAGCGTATCAAGCTCTTCTGTTTCTCCAGATTCCGGACTTTTCTTTCCCACTTCCCCAAATCTGCTTCTTGGAGTCAGGTGCCCTGAAGACCCCTGCATGGTGAAAATCAAGTTGCATGTCAGCCTCGCCAATGTGTAGTAGCAGTTCCAATAAAATTCCCAGGCTACGTAGGCAGCCAAATTCCTCATCTAGACTTTGCATAGAGCTGAAACCTTGCCCAGTCCCGTATACGAATATTACGTGTATGCGCCATTGGAGGGGTAAGATTCTTGTCCAGTTGGCAGTGGGCTAGCGCAGATAATCCCTGATAATATCAAGCTTTTTCAGACAATTGGAGGATATGCTGCATGAAGACTCTACCCCTCCTGTCAGCATGAGTAATCTTGACATGGCTGTGGCTAGCTGAAATGCAAGTTGATAGAATCTTCGCGATGGCAATAAGTCTGGAACCTCATTCTTACTCCATGTCTCGACTACGGGATTACTAGTGGTGGATGATACACTCCGGATCGCCTCGCTCGACTTGGCAGCGGCCGCTCTAGAACAGCATCCCTCCTTTCGTGATTATTCTGCTGGGTTGCGAGCTGGACACTAACAGATACTTGTCAAAGTTGCGTACGTGTCTCGCGCTGATGTCCCCCAAGGTCAGCTTCATCTTATACTCAAATATCTGCTCGTCTCGCATCCAACTCACTATCAGCCAGTTTCCCTGTCATCTCAACCTGTTTAAAAAAATACTTTCACAATGTCCGCTCAAGTCATCTACCCTACCTCTGGCGTGACCAGCACGCCAGACCAGACATCTAAGCCTGCCCCAAATGTTTCATCAACTGAGACTCAGCCGGCAAAAGATCAGCTCCCTCAGGACTTGGTCAATGCTATGCAAGCAATCTTTGGCAAGCATCCTGGTTACCGAACAAGTAAGTTTCCCAAAACACTTGAACAATATCTATTGCTCACAGTTTGCCCCTCTAGCTCATGCCAAGGGCCTTCTCGTTGAGGGCACATTCACGCCAACAGAAGAGGCAAAAACGCTCTCCACAGCGGCTCACTTCAACAATCCTTCGACCAAGGTGATCGCACGGTTCTCTGTTGGCGGCGGTCTCCCTCATGTTGCAGATGTAGCCGACGGTGCTACACCCAAGGGCGTCGCCATTCGCTTTCAGATTGACGAGAACACTCACACTGATCTGATCAGTCACTCATTCAATGGATTCGCAACCCGAAATGGCGAAGACTTCTTGACCTTCCTCAAGCTCTTCGGTGCTGATGGGTTCACCGACGCGCAGCTCAAGAAGGCCAAGGCTGGCGGTGGAGACTACTCCAAGGAGCAAAAGGCTTACGACCAGGCTCACGCTGCGTTTTTGTCCTTCCTTGGAAACCCAGAGCACAAGTCTGCTGCTGTCTTTGTGACCTCTGAGAAGCCCAACCCCCATAACTACGGAACCATCACCTATTACGAGCCCAACACTCATGTTCTCACCAACAAAGACGGCAGCGTCACTAATGTCCGCTATCGTCTTGACCCTGCTGACGGGGAGCACCTTTACCCTAACAAGACTCCTGAGGATAAGGAGGTGCTTGCGAAGCTTGGAAACGACTACTTGGAGGATGACCTCCGACAACGCTTCCCAGATAAGCCAATCGTGCTTACCATTCAAGCGCATATTGCTGGTCCTGATGATGTGCTAGACGATGCTACCATTCCATACAAGAGCAAGACGTTCATCCCCGTTGGCAAATTGGAGATCAACAAGGTTTCGGATGACAATGCTGCTAAGCAGCAACAGATTGCATTCAAGCCTAACCCGGAGAAGGGCGGCATTGAGGGCATCAAGTCGTCTAACGACCCATTGATTCAAGCACGGAAGGGCGTTTACTGGATTAGTGCAGATCAGCGAAGACATGAGAAGCAAGTCGAGTAGAACACTTTTCATGGTCAGTGTCAAGTTGTAAGCTAGATATATTATTTGCAGTCAAGGTTTATACATGGCTGAGAGCTTAATTCAGCACCGAACTTGGCTATCAGAAGTGTATAAATGCTTTCAAGTGACTTCAATGGCCCTGATCGGCTTAGCCTAGTCGTGGCCCGCAACCTTAGTAAAAGCCTAGTGGCAGATAAGCGCAGCTCATGTAAACCGCGACTGAATTAATGAAGTCGTACTGGGCATCCAGTCATTCTAAACACGAGAAGGCTGTTTCCCTAACTCATGCCTTTAAGTCATTCGAATAGTGGCGTTGGTGCGAGAGAAGGTAAAGACTATATAAGAAAGGAACGAGAAAACACATTTGACATGAGTTGACAAATTATCATCCTTGACTCTACAGAGAAGATTCCGCGTTGGCTGCAGCCGCTTTAACATGCCTTGCATTAGCAGAGGACAACGGAACAATACAGCTAAAACTTCGGAAAACCTTCGGCCGATGAGGTATTTATGATCCATGAGAAAATTTCCCCCACAATCGAAACTTTCCATGATCCGCTATCTGCTTAGAACAGTTGCGGCCCTCCAGCGCCCGAATTAGCATGGCGACACTAGCGTATCCTATGGAGTGCCCTTGCTGCGAATCCACTCTTCATTCACTAGATGACCTGAAAACACACCTACTAACTCGCCAGGTCTGTATGTTCTCTAGTCCATGTCAGGGTTTCTGACTCTATATAGTCCCAGGTTCAAGCGCTTGAGGACCAGCCTTTTCGTATTATTGAACGAACTGAGCCCAATACCTCTGAGGCTATATAGGATACACAGACGACAGACACCGCAGACACAGGATCCAATGAGACAGATTCTCCGACAGAGACACCTCAGCTAAAACAGGAAGTGGTGACTCCAGAGGATAACCTCCCGGTCGACTCTGACTTTAGTCACATCAGCGATTGTTTTATCGATCAGTCCGAGAAGGACTTTATGCAATTGCTTAGGGAAGGATCTCCGCAATATATCGATTCTTACAGAGTATCTGCCGAGCAACGCTGTTTCGAATTGCGTGTTGCTTTCAAAGAGAGAACTGAACAACCTGTCTATCACTGGATTCCAGAGGCCACGGTCCAGAAGTTTGACAATGCTGCTGTTTGCACCTACTGGCACGCCCGTATGGGCGCTGACGGAAGACCTGCAGGGCGCCCCTACGACGAAGTTGATCTTCAAGTTCTCAAGATCGTTGGATACAAGGACAGAAGCCAAAAAGACTTTTGGGTCCAGACTGTCGGAGACCCTGTCCTCCACCTTGATCTCATACCGACAATCGAAAAATGGTCAGAGGATCCGGAAGAACCAGAAGGTAAGGCCTTGTTCCGATATAGGCCTACCTATATGGCCGTTGCCGAAGTGCGGAACAAATGGCCCCGCCAATACGAGCACTGGCTGAACAGGCCAAAGCGTCGAGAGGATCGCAAGGCTCTCCAAGTACTCTATGGTCACCGAGAAAACCCAAACTACCAGCGATTTGAGATCTCAAGGCTCGCTTTCAATTGGGCTCCGACATGGTGTGACGAGAGAGTTGTGCATAATTCGCACCCTTTTGCTCTCATTACCTATTACAAGAGCGATCCAAATGTGCGAACAGGAGGGAATACCACCTCGCTGATTCCACCTAGACTTTTTAAAATTGTGCGATGGCGTCGGAATGAAGACGGAGAGCTCTTTTTTACCTACCAGAAAATAGGAGAGTCTGAGCTTCAGCATGACTTAGAGGAGAGAGATCTAAGAGATATGCAACAGCTTGATAAAAAGATGATATAAGGATATTATTCTTACAGGTATTATTCTAGATTTTAAATTCTAATTTCTTATTAATAGCTAATTCCATTATACCTTAAGGATACTTTTAGTTATGGGTCCCAGTAGTTAGAAGGTCAACGACAAGACTCAGTAG
>JABSTL010001188.1:0-62971 GCA_013759095.1 Fusarium sp. NRRL 29148 | reverse complement strand
GTAGGCTTTAAAATGTATTGTATATTTTTTTCATTAGTTTTTTTTTTCATTCTAAGCTATATATTAGGTATTTAGACTAAAACCATGCCTTCAGCATGAACGCTGAACTCCTAGCCATGGTATTGAAAATGTAGTAGTCAATATCAGCTTCTATCAACATCTGTGTTCACAGCTTTGTGAGTACCTGAGTTATCTGGGGTCGCGAAATAAACTGCGACCAGACCACATCCACGCCCAGTTCCTTCTTCACCCTCGCAGCAAAGGCAGCTTGCTCTTTTCCAGCGTCAAACACGGCGTGAGCAGCGTGTGGGTAAATGCCTGCAGAGCTGACGTCGATGACATCCAACGCCCAGGTCAGGGAGAAGCTTGGCAAGGCAGATCGTGCTGGGGACATCCCAGCTTCCGCGGTCCTTGCCTAGGGTAGTGTTCTCCATCTAGTCGGTTGCGCTGACTCGGACGAACAGGGGCATGGATGCAAGGATAACATCTCGGACAGCTTGGATAATCTCGAGAATCAGTCGTATGCGGTTCTCGAAGCTGCCTCCGTACTTGTCCTTCCTCTGATTCGTGATAGGGCTGACGAATTGATGGAGAAGATAACCGTGGGCAACATGGATCTCTAGTACATCTACACCGGCCCAGACAGCTTGCTCAGCTGCTTTCGCAAAGCTCTTGACCAAGTAGGAGATTTCGTCAATGCTCATATCTCTGAGCTCCCAGAGCCCCCCTTTGGGATCTTGATTAGATTTTCCATCCCAGACAAAGTCCGGGCCTCCAGATGGCCCAACAACGTCATTAGGCCATCCGCCTTGAGACTCATCAGCTCTAGCACTTCCCTGTCCCATTCGAGCTCAGCTCCTGAGATATACCGCAGAATCAACACTTTAGTCAAACTCTGGCATGAGAAATGCGTGCATGCCAACGGGCTTCCGTTTGATGGAAAGAGAGATATCCAGAGAGCTACCCTTAATGTCATTACAGCTACTTCCTTTGGCCTCGACGACGAGAATAACGCCACTGAACGGCAGCTGGATGACGTGTTGGCTTGATCCGCTGCAGGTGTTGAATTCAGGCAGGCCGGCAAGAAGATTGTGCATTTCCCAGTTCATCCCTTGTCAAAAGAGTTAGATGCCACTTTGACTATTGTTGAGAGCTCTGCTGTCGGTTTCTCCTCGCCGATGCCCCGATGGCACTATTGGATCCTGAGTCAATTACCATACCTGGAGAACGCCGCTAGAATAAGGGAGTAGTGGACGCGACGTGAGATTGACAAGGCGATTGGGGCGATTCCCAAAGATGGCTCAGAGAGTTTCAACGCCTTAAAGGGGCTGTCCATGACGTTTGGTAGTGGACCGCGGGGCTGCTATGGAAGGAGACTTGCTTACCTGCAGCTTCGGATCTTCTGGGTGTTGCTTATGTGGAACTTTGAGTTTTTACCCATTGATCCGGAACTCAGGACTCAAGACGTTGCAGAGCATGTTAGGGTAGAGCCGTGTCAGATTTATGTACGACTGAGAAAGGTCGCGTTGTAATTTACAGAAACAACTGTCTAGTATGTATTTCTATGAATTCTACTTCGATGGAGTTGTCTGGCCCTTAGCCCCCAGGATTTGTCTGCAGACTTCCACTTGGATTCCAAGGGAACTTGGGAATCTCAATCTCCCCGACAAACTTGCTTAGGTCTGGTGCTACACTGTTCATATCGAGCGCGCATGTCGGCTGCTTCACACCGAACCTCTTTACCTCTTTGACGTTGGAGTTCTTGTCGAAGGACATTCGGACTTGATGCACAGTCCGTCGTGATACGTCATCAGAAAAGTAATTCTGTGGAGAGATCATCATGGACGATACGGCTTTCGTAGTCACGGTGTTGGGCAGGTCGGCAGTGTTGGGGAGGTGATGCATGCCGAGATTAAAATATCTGTCATAAGTATTAGCTCTGGCTAATAGCCACGTGGCTGTAGGAGGAACTTGCAGAACAATATCTTCCTGGTCCAGGCTTTCTCCGTTGAAGAACTTGTTAAAGTCAACAGCCGGGTGATTCAGGTCGTGGCTGTTAAAGGCATATGCGCTCTTTGGCTCACTGTCGTGGTACTGAAGGGCGTAGAGGTTATGGTTGGCCCAGTTGGCGGCTTGACCGAGGGCCGAAGATGACTTGACAGTCAGATGCGCAGTGCTACCGCTATCTGTAGACCGTGTTAGTCATTATTCATGTGAGATAGATGTGTATGGGAAGGATGTCATACTTGGGGTTATGGAGTAGCCGGGTGCCTCCCCAAAGTCATTGAGCTTGTCCTTATTAACAACAGAATATGAAGCAGCTCCATTTGGTGACCAGTTTATCTTGCCGTCGCCCTCGTTGGCAATGTACGAACGGTTGACTTTCATGGTATTGATAGGCTGATCATCAGACCACGGATAGCTATTCGAAGTCAGTGGGCTGATGACAAATGCTGGACGACATCTTACATTTGAGTGTGTGGTACAAACTCTGTCTTCATCAGACTGTTGTTCCTACCCTTGATGTCTAAGTCCAGCTTGAAGTTGATGACATGGTCATGCATAGATCCAGACAGATTATCGTGGATATGATAACCATAGTCACCGTCTCCTGACCAAAAGGCGCCCTGGATATAGCCCGAGGCCCGAACAGTCACGGCGATGGATCCATCGTAGTGGAAAGTGTACTCAAAGAGATAGTCATAGTTGCCCACCGTGGAAACGCTGCGTACGGTGAAAACGATATTCTTTGTTGCAGAAACATGGTCCGTGGTCAAGTGTCGCTGAATAGGATAACCAGTATCATACTCAAATAGACACAGACTATTCGGATGCACATGGGTAGTCTCACTGATGTAGAACGTTGTGTTGAGATAGGTAGCGTGAGATGGACAGTCAAAACCGTCGACAAGGTTCCATTGACTGGTGCCTATACCGTAGGATGAATCGAGATATGCCGATGAGGCATGCAGCGGGTCTTGTGAAGCGTAATGTGCAAGAGCCTCCTGGAGACCAAACTCGTAGATCAGACGTTCGCCCTTGAATCGAACGTCGTGTAGCTGCAAACCCGTTTCTTTGTGATTAGAAAGGAAGAAGCTAAAGTCCACTTCCAAATATCGTCAGCCAAATCTTGGAATGAAATGTCCAAGTAACTTACTCCATTCGACGTAATTCTGCTCTCTGTCCACACCGAATCGGGGACCATCAGGTTGGACTGAAATAGGAGGGTATAGATGATCACGAGGAAAGCTGTCGCCTTGCTGATCAGTAGAGGTCCAGGATCCATCAATGACTGGTCCTGGCCTTCGTTTCAAGGTCTTGATGCCCTTGCGAAAGTCGGCAGTCGTTGGCCAGAAATTGCCGTCGTAATACCAGCCCACTACCTTCCATTTGGATGGGTCACGGCCCGTAAGGTCAACCTTGAATTGCAAACTGGTGGGCAGGACTGTTTCCGAGTAGAATTCCCCAGTATGAGCAGAGTAGAACTCGTTCCACTGGTAGACCCTATCGTCATGGTGAATCAGAGGGTCACTGCCTGCAATCAGCAGATTATCCGTTTCGGCACCTGTTGCGGTCTGTTGACATCGTTAGCCGTGGCACCGATATACACGTATTTGAAGGATATACAAACACCGTTGAGGAGTTCCTTGGTAATGTCTTTTATCTCGGTGCCAATCTTGAGGTTGAAAGCAGCGATGGCTTCACCGTCAGCGTTGTATACATTGATCCGGCCCCGGCCAGATGTGAATATGTAATTGAGTTCCTCATGATGTGTCCGACCCTTTTGGACCGGCAGCGGTCCGACCATATACTCTTGAATATAGGGCTGCAATTTTGAGTTAAACTGGAGGGTTGCTCTGGCATAACGGACTGGAGCAGAGCCATGCCCTTCAAGGTAAGCCAATGAATCTGTCTTGTTCGGCTGTAGTAGGTCAAGAGACACAATGACATTGTCCCAACTAGGCACCATTAGCTTTTGTTTCATAATAGCTCTATGTGAGAAGGAGGCAGAAGATTTTCAACAAAGTTTGGTTAAAGAGTTAAACGGAACTGAGACTCACGAGGTTGAGTTAACGACAGCAGTCAGGTTAAGGTCTTTTTGCTCATGAAGATACGCCGTAACATGGGCATATTCTTCATCAGTGAGACTTTGGAAAATATTCTTCACTGGTGCCTTGATGAGTACCTCTTGACCGGAGCTGCATGCTGCTCCAGAGGACTTGTACTCTGAACGGCGCTTGAGGGAATGAGGTCGCGCTGCTGGACCAGCGGGGCCAGGATAAGCCGATATCCCATTTGGGACGGCCAAAAGGCACAGGATCAGGCTGGCAGTGAGATGCATGACCGCCTGCAATCAAACGCCTGAGGTGGCAGAGAGAATGGTGGATGTGATGGTGGTGGTGACCTACGAAAGACAGGTAGACGCATGTTATGGTTATAGGGCGGTAAACAACCTGGAAGGCGAAGGGCAGGTAACCCCAGGCACAGCTATGCAAGGGGAAGCACGGCTAGTACGGCACGGCTTAGGGCGGCGGTACAAAAGAAAATAGCGGGCAGCCGGGGCCTGTTCAGCTAGCCACCAAATGCACTACTGCATGCTGCAAGCCTTTTTCACGGCACACAATATAGCTCCGGTCCAACGTCTAGAGCTGGAAACAGTCCAAGAAGCCCAATATGTTCATTTGCAGTGCTACCATGTCGATCGCAGAAAGTGAGGCTGCCGGAAGTTCTGTGTCCCGGTACAATAATGTGACAGCAGATAAAACTTAGCGTAAATACATGGTCTCGTAGTTGTGGCTGCAGCTGCAGGACGAATACCTGTGTCATGATTCATCATCACCGTACTCGAGCAGGGAAAAATTGCTGCAATACGAAACTGCACGATGAAAATTTGAAATTGAGGCCCCACGATAGTGGGTAGCGCGGCAAGCATAGGAACATGACATGGGAGGCTTTCATGGTTTTTCCAAATATGGCCATATTTTCACCGGCCTTGATGCAAGCCCATGGCTGGTCTCTCACTGTAGGGTAGGAGTGTGAAGCCATTGACTGACTCTCTACCTTGGAGAGCAAGATATTTCTGGTGGTTTAGCTAGCGATCTCATCTTGAATCTTGAGTAATCATAATTGAAGCTCTAAGCCAAACCATGTGCTAGAAGTTACAGGAAGAAGTGCACTGGTCCAGCTCAGAATCCATTGGCTGGAGCCAAAGCTAATCGTACCACGCTCCATCATACGTTTCTAGCAGAATCCCGTTTTACATCATTCTTGTGGTGCTTCCTCGTCTCCTGTACCTAGACTCGCATACAAAGCAGCAAATGCAGAATTTTCAGGCCCCTGTTCCAGAAGTTGTCGTGGAGGTCCAAATTCTAATAATTCACCTTTATCAAGCACAGCTACCATGTCAAAGTCCTCAAGGGCTGACTGGAGCTTGTGCACGATTGCAATCACTGTGCGATTCTCAAACCGCTCACGTATAACACGCTGCACAAGCTCATCAACATGCGAGTCAACGCTAGTCATAATGTCAGTTCTCGATGTCAAGACGGCGGCAAATGGACGGTTATGGTTTACCTGCTGGTAGCTTCATCCAGAACTACAATAGGCGAAGGGCGCAGGATAGCGCGTGCAATGCAGAAGAGCTGCTTCTGGCCATGGGAAAGGTGAAGCTCTTCAATGGGCGCATCAAGGCCGCCTTTCTCAGCTATAATGTCCCAGAGCTCAACGGCCCTCATGGCGTCTTCAACGGCAGCATCTGAGAGCCCTTGAGCAGGATCCGCATTCAGCCTTACGCTGCTTCCTTCGATGAGGAATGCATCTTGAGGCACGCCAACTAGTCGAGTGCGAACTTGTTCGCGGGGAAGCGTGCTAATGTCGAGCCCGTCTACGAGGATTTTACCGTTGTGAAGGTCCACCATACGGAAAATACAAGAGACCATGGAACTTTTACCGCTGCAAGTGTATTCAGGTTAGCCTAGGTATTAATCGTGAATGATGAGCACATGTTACCTTCCGGTTCGTCCGCAAATGCCAACTTTCTGACCTGCCTCGATCGATAAGGATATACTCTTCAAGACATTCTCAGATGGCCTATGAACAAACTGGTCAGCGACTTATTCTGAGTTTGTATGAGGGTAAACGCACGTATATCCGGCAGAAACATTGTCGAAGAGAATCTGGCCCTTGGATGGCCATATTGACGGCGGCTGTTCCTTTTCCTGCGGCTCGTGTTCCGAGGCAGTATCAGACGTGAACGACTTGATCCTGGATATTGCACCAATATGCGTCTCCAACGTCGTCCAGAATGTCATCAGTAGCTTTAGGTGCTGACTAAACTGGATGATGTTGACAAGAGCCACGCCGATCAACCCAGTTGGCAGCACACCTCTCAACTGGGTGACAAGTACCACGACCAGTACAGCAATGACCGTGACAAACAAGTCCAGGACAAGAGTCAGCCATCTCTGAGCCGCGTAGAGAAGATAGAACGGTCTCTGAGACCGATCTAGAAGGTCATGATGCTTCTTCTCCAGTGCGTCACGCCAGCCAAATGCACGCAGTGTCGCCAGTCCAGCGATAGATTCTGTGAAAAGGGCATACAGCGGGCTCTTTGCTTCAAGATCCATGAATCTGAGCTGCCGGGATGTGCGAAGGTATGTATGCTGGACCACCCACAACGCGACGAACAGGAAGGGAAACGCGATGGCGGTGTAGTACGAACCCACAGAGATCAAAACCATCTCAGCGATGCACAGAACGAACGTGGCAAATGTATTCAGTGCTGACAGAGGCAGGTCCATGTCGACGAGCTGTAGATCCTGGCTGAAGCGGTTGATGGTAATGCCAGCATCTGTAGCGGCGAAGAAGGACATGGGCGCGTTGAGTACCGTCTTGAGAAGACTCTGGTGGAAGCTATTGCCCGACAACGGCACCATGGTGACAATCATCTGCCAGGTGCTGAGGACTAGGAAGACAATAGCGAGCCCACCTAGCATCGCGTAGATGCCCAGGTAATAGCCCAGACGGGTAAATGGGTCTTTGGCGTTGGCGGCTGCCCACCAGTTGAGCCAGATGGTGGGGAAGGATTGGCAGACGATAAAGGCGCAGATGGCAAAGACGAATATCATGCTTGGAATCCAGCCGATGGCACGGATGTAGTATAGGTATATTGCCATGTCACCAGTGCGACGACCAGCGTCATCCTTGGCTTCTTCCGATAGGAGCACCTCTGCATCCAGCAATGCATCAGCCGAAGGTTCTGTAGAAGAGAGGGAAGTTTCTTGGCTGTATGTCCAGTTCGCAGATGCTACAGCTAAGCGGGACACGTATTTGTCCTCTTTGGTCAGCTTGTCAAAGCTTCCTTGTACACAGCCTATGCCAGTACCATCGAGGCTAATTATATGGTCTGCGTAGGAAAGCCGATTCGCTGCATCAGTGTCAGCATAAGTATCAGAACTAGGATGGAGTATTCAACATACCACGGGAAGTCGCCATGATGACGGTTATATTCGACTGTCGCAGCAGGCCGTGAGAGCCGAGTAGATTGTGGAAGACAGCGTTCTCAGTGTGCATATCCAATCCACTGAAGACATCATCCAGGATCATGATCCTCTTCTGTGCGTAGACGGCTCTTGCTAGGCTGACACGTTGGCTCTGACCTCCGCTGAGAACGATCCCCTTGCTCCCGATCTTACTGAGATCGCCATTGGGAAGTTGGCCGAGATCTTCTGTGAGGGAACAAGCCTGTAGGACCTTTTGATACCAACGTTCGTCGACATGTGAGAAGCCGATGATGCTATCTCGCAAAGTGCCGTTCATGTGCCAGGGAGTTTGGTCGCAGTAGGCGATTTCCGTATTTGTCACATGAATAGATCCGGCCAGGACTGACACTTCGCCGAGGAATGCTCTGAGGAGGGTTGATTTGCCACTGCCCACTGGCCCCACGACAAGGGTAAGATTGCCCAGTGGAACCTGAGCATTGATATCACTGAGGACGGGTTTCTGGGTAGAATCATATCCAAAGGTACCTGTCTTGACAACGATACAATTACCGTCCAGAGAATCGACCAGCAATGGGCCTCTCTGGGTAGTGTTCGGCTCCTTCTCGAATGATACCGAGCCCTTCTCCTGCTCGCTGCGTACAGAAGCAGGGGTCGATGGCCCTTGGCTCTTGTCATCATATGAGATGATTCTGCTGTCGACACGAATGTCTGTGTTGAGAAAGGCCTGTATACGCACAAAGCTCCCGACGGACCCCATCAAGGAGGACAATGACGTTACAAACGAGGAAATAGGCTCGTTCAACAGTGCAAACAGCGATAAAGAGGTAAACATGCGGTTGATATCCAGGTTGTCGTCTCCTCCCCGTGACTGGGCGACAAGACTGTACGTTGCAAAGGTCAGGATTGGAGCAAAGATAGGAGCGAGATATGCTATAGATGTCTCGTGAGCGAACGTTTCATCACAGCGCTTTGGCCATGAAAGGTATATACTCACCCAAGACCATGTTCCAGATCAACAACCTACGGAATTTGCCCGAAATGCGCAACTCGTCGTTTCGCAGGGCGTGGATACGAGCGCTGAGCACGTCGGTCAGTCCACACATCTTGACGCCCTTCATGCTGCCTAGCATCTGCGAGGTAACAGATATTCTCTTCTCGATAGCCTCTAACCAGGAGGCTTGACGAGCCATGACAAAGCTGACGGCGATAACAGACCCGATAATGGAGACTACAAGCGTCAGCACAGTCATTCCTCATCCTTTGATACGAATGGACTCACAAATCGCTGCTCCGACGGGAATAAGACACGCAATACCGAGCTGGCGTCCCAACAAGTAGACTGCAATGACAATCTCAACCAAGTTGGCCCAGACGTCATGGGCAGTGCGCCAACCCGTGTCGATCCTCTCAATATCGGCACTCATCAGAGTCAGGGCTGCGCTAGGGTCAGCAGCAGCAATGCTAATGTCTGTGGCCTTATCGAACAATATCGAGATGAGCTGGCCGCGTGCCATGGTGATGGCGCGATATGTGAGGTGTTGATACTGGCCGCTCGTCACCTGTGGCATGAATCGTTAGTGAGATGCGCCTGTAGCAATGGGGATGCTCGTACTGCTAAACCCATGAACACAAGAAACCATGCGCCTATGAGGCCATATCCTTGGTTCATGTCATCAGAGTCACTGTCGTTCTCTGCCCAGTCTAGGGTTGCTGAGATGAGAAATGGCTGGCAAAAGGTGAAGCCGATGAAGCACAAACGTGGAAATATGATGGATAGGGTAGGCCACTTCAAGGTTCTCAGTACCGTAAGCATCAGAGCATGATTACCCTTTCTAGATGCTATGCCACTGTCAGTATCCTGTAAGCCAGATGTTGTCTGTTGAATTGGCAGAATGACAGACCTTTAACCCACGCTGTCTGCAGAAGGTCCTGAAGATACGAAGACTTGAAATGCTTTTCGAGGGGAAACAGCGCCTCAATCTCCAGGTGCTTAGAGTAGCCAGAGCGAAACATCGGTATTTGCCAAGAGAAGAACCAGTGCGACAAGACACTTCCAGTGACTTCAGGTGGCAAGGCACGGTACTGGGGCCGCAAGAAACGACGCTTCTCGATTGCCTCTACAGCAAGCATGACGATCTTGATCACCGTCGCGATGAGGGCGGTGATTGCGGCCGGCCGATTGTAGCCTTGAAGCCATAGTGTTCGTGTTCGTGCAGCATCGAAAAGAGCAGTGAAGAGCAGGAAGAGGATGAGCACCGTTGACGGTCGGTACGAATAGACGTGCTCGACATAAGATAGACATAGAAGCCCAATTGATGCGACAAAAGATAATGCAGCAGTTGCAAGAGAGGCTCTGGTCGCAACTGCTGAAGAACGAGTCCACGAGATGAGAAAGCTGATCTGCGCTGCTAAGAGGCCGAGACACAATGTCGTGAGGCTGTCAGTACCCGAGACACGGCGGGAGCACACCAATTAACTCACAATTTTACAGTACAGCCAGCGGCTATTCTCTACCTTGACCTTGTTCTTGTGCAAGAGGTACAGAACTCGACATGGGGCAGCGAGAAGCACCAAAACAGTGATAGGTATAGTGAGGATTGACTCTTCAAAGAGCAGTGTAAAGTCGAAGCCGCCTCTACAACCACCAGCATATGGACCAAAAGAGTCGTCGCACGACAGGGAGGCCATGATTGTGCCTGATGTGAGACCAGAGGTTTACAATCTGGAATCACAATCGATGTTTTGGAAGAAATGATTAAGATAGTGTGATCAACGGGGTGTCAATCAACCGCCAGTCGAGCCGAGAAATCTTTCCCTGTTACCGGGTACAGCAAAGCTTCTTTGGAAGCTTATCAGCGGAGGAAGTGCTCCACAGACGAAAAACCAGGATAAATGAGACAAATGTGGAAAAGACAAAATAACTGGCCACGTCAGGCATGGTGCAGGGGTATATCCAGGATAGGCAAGGGACATGACACGGCTCGCAACGGCGTAGTGCACGGGCCGGCCACGATGTACGTACTCTACATTTGGGCTCCGAGATGCCATGATCTGATCAATCAGGATCTTTCGGAGGATTAGCAACGGGACCGATATGTTTAAGATCGACGGTTTTATCGCCCTTGACTACTGGGGTAGCTTTCAGCTGGCTGCGTAGCGGCGATCATAATCATGACCGGTATAGCTAGTCTAAACTAGGCCTACGTTAACTGCCTCACCGGCGCGTACTAATGCAAGCACGGCAGCGGCAACTAGTGCCGTACCCCAGGCCAATTGCTTTATTGCCGTTTGGGGAAAGGATCGTATAATTATGTTTGGAGGCTAAGTACTGACCTTACGCTATCTGGATATTCCCTTGCTTACCATCCCTTTCAAGAGAGAGAGAGAGATCATCACTTACTTCTCTCAGCCTCTTGCTCAGCAATCCTTTGCTTTTTCTGTCCCCGCTGGGTAGGCCTACTCAGATCATGGAATTAGATAATTAGTTCCACTCCAAGGCTCGTATTCCACTGTCCGTGGGTTTGTATCCCTGTGGTGTTGCATTAGAATCCATACCAGCACGTTACATGCATATGCCGCCCCATTGAGTCATGCCCGCGTTCAAACGGAAGTTTACCAAGGGGAGAACTTGTTGATTTTACAAAAAAGAGGACATTTGCATTCATTAGTATTGCATGATCCCCTTGCTGAATTATTTATGTCGAGTCTCCATATTTCATAAATAGCGACACAAGTCACCAGGTCAACTAGATTGTATACTCACATAAAATACGAGTGTTGACGTAGAACGCGCCCTATGACTCAAAAAACTTTTCTTTGCGTTGGCACCATAGTTGCCACATGACCCCGCTCCATGCAAGCCAGACATCCCTCCCATCGAACCATGCCTCCGGGATGCAAGAAGACGTCTGATATTAGATCAAGGTACTAGGAAACCTTAGTCTAAGATCTACTCGATCTTTACCAAATCGCGCTAAGTTTACCTAAACCTTTTATTGCCTAGGACAGAGATCCTTATTTTATTACACCTCCTTGCGTGCTGACATAGATTCAGGCTAGTCATATCTTTGTATCTTGAGGCCTGCCAAGCTTCTCCCCTTGGCTGCGGAACCGAACTAAAGTGGTGTCTGCATAAGTCTAAACGGTTCACCGCCAAGAAGGGATGGAAACAAGCGTGATTCACAGCTTTGGCTGCATGGCTGGCTCATGGCTAGCGGCAGTTTCCCAGAGTCAAGCCGGTTTGTGGAGTATCCCGATGCATAGTCTTGTTTCCTGGCCTTTGCGTGTCCCATTTGTCACTCCACCACTGGTCGAGTGTGAATCAGGCTATTAAATGGCAAGGATAGATTTGCCATAGCGGGCCCATCCGGATTGTCTCATCTCTTTCTGGTCAAGCTGCGCCGCCTACGTACTCTCAACAATGGGTTGGCCAAGCTTGTTTTGTCGAGTTGGTCGCCTGAAGCATCCTGGACTTTCATCCGCCTCTAATGTCTCAGTCAAGAAGGAACTTCTTGGCTCCATACCATGTCGGAATACATCCGGGTATCCCGGGTCCCAAAACCTGTTCGTATATGCTGGAACGAGAGGAGTGAGGAAAGAGAGGATCGAGGAAAAGAGCGGAATTACTGGATTTACTACGTTGCCATTGGTGTAATGGCATTGTGGCAGGCCAATAGGCGGAGACAACTGTCGTCTTGCAGTTCAGAAGCGAGAAAAGGGAGCCAACATGGCGAAATAGACTGCATGTCGCTGTAGAGCTGAAAAATAGTGCTCCAATTCGGCATGGTTTTCTGTGTGTATCCCTGAATGACGCCTTGAATGCTGTTCCTCGGTAGTGTGATGCTGCTGATCCGTAGCAAGATATATCTGCTGTAACCTCCATCCAAATAGATGCAGTCACTAAGAGAAAACTATTGCTGTCGTGACGCACGAATTTCACACTTTATTCGTTTGATGGTCTACCCGTGTCTGTCCTACAAGTCACCAACAGCAAATACACCGAATCATTTTACATAACTTAAACAATGGCACCCACTGTTTCTTGCGGCTGTGTCAGGACTGTCGATCAGACAATGTCAGATCTGAAGTCTGCCATGTTCCCGCAGTTCGATCTGTCTGAGACAGGTTGTGAGCACCTGGAATGTGCCAGCCGGATCTACCACGTTGCACCTGACGATCTGGGAGACACATGCACTGCTCTCTGTGCAGCATGGGCGATCCTTCTTGGCTGCTTCACCGGGTTGGATGATGTGTGTTTCGGCTTTGACAGCCAGCACAATGTTACCGAAACGTCGGGACATGCAGAGCGCATGAGACAAGCTGTGCATTTTCGGTTACCTGCCAATCAGCGCGTGGAAGAAATTCTCAATGGCAGCTTTTCGTCGCTGGTTCTGATGAGCGACGAGAAAGCTGAAACGCTATTCAACACGATTTTATCAATTCAGAACCACAGCAATGACCGTAGCAACAACAATGGAGAACACCCTTCGTGGTGCAAAATTCGCATGACGGTAGATCCCGTGACGCTCGAAACTGTCTTGACATGCGACTCTTCCTTCATGAGTGGCGGTCAAGCAGAGAATGTCAGCAGCACCTTCGGCAAAATCTTCAGGGAAATCATCAACCACCCTGAGACTCTTGTGTCACAGATCAGCTTCTTGAGCGAGCAAAATGAACGACAAGTCTTGGCCTGGAACAGCAACCCCATGAGAAATGTGCGCAAGTGCATCCACCAGGCCGTGTCAATGCAAGGAGCGTTGAGACCCGATGCAGAAGCTGTTTGTGCTTGGGATGGAAGCTTTTCCTACCAACAGGTCCTATCCCTGGCAGATCGTCTCGCCTGTCGCCTGCAAACCTCGGGTGTCGGGCCTGAAGTCTTTGTGCCCATCTGCTTTGACAAGTCTAAATGGGTTGTTGTTTCCATACTCGCGGTCCTCAAAGCAGGTGGCATCTTTGTACCTCTCGATCCTTCGCAACCACTGCTTCGCCTAAAGTCTCTTGCGCAAAAGGTGGAAGCCAAGACGATCTTGTGCTCCCCCCAGCATCTGCACATGCTAGAGAGCGTAGCACCAGAGTTGATCCCCGTTGATGAGAAGCTGTTCACCGAGCTGCCCGACCAGAGCGACGAGGTCGACTGTGGATCGTGGCAGAACGGAGCCTACATGATATTCACGAGTGGCACAACGGGCGAGCCCAAAGGAGCCCTCATCCAACATGGAGCTCTCATGTCGAGCGCACTTTCTCACGGGCCTGCTATGATGATGGACTCCAACACGCGTTCGTTCCAATTCGCTGCATCCACTTTTGACGTGAGCATCACGGAGATCTTGACCTGTATGATCTTGGGTGGATGTGTCTGCATACCCAGCGAAGAGGCTCGCCTCAACGCTGTTGAAGAGGCCATCACACAGCTCCGAGCGAACTGGGCGCTGTTGACCCCCACTTTCGTCAAGTTCATCAGTCCCGCCAAAGTACCAACTTTGAAGACTCTCGTTACTGGTGGAGAGGCCATGACGCAGGCCGTCATCCGCTCGTGGTCGCACATTAATCTCATCAACTGCTACGGCCCTGCTGAGACGTCTGTTGTTTCGCACGTCCACCGGGGCATGGTACAAGGGACCAATCCGCTGAACATTGGCCATCAAGTCGGCATACACTGCTGGATCGTGGATCGGGACAATCACAACCGTCTCATGCCCCTTGGGGCAGTGGGCGAGTTGGTCATCGAGGGCCATACACTCGCGCGGGAGTACTACAAGGAACTCGAGAAGACGCACGAAGCATTCATCGAAGATCCATCGTGGGCAAAGAACCAGCCGTCACGGACGGGCACTCGACGAATGTACAAGACGGGTGATCTCGTCAAGTACAATCACGACGGGACATTTCATATTGCCGGCCGGAAAGATGCGCAGATCAAGTTTCACGGGCAACGCATCGAGCTCGGGGAGATAGAGCATCACATCAATGCCAGCGCCAGCATCAAGCACGGCATGGTCGTTCTACCAAAAGAAGGGTTCTGCAATGGTCGACTCTTGGCCATCGTGCAGCTATGCGATGCCATGAGCCAGGACCTCGTACCCAATGGTCAGCCCTATAAGCTGATCGGCGGCGATCTTGAGAGCACTGCGAAGGAGAAGATTGCTGAGACCAAGGAGCTGCTCAGTGAGAGGCTACCCTCATACATGATACCGTCCATGTGGCTCGCTGTCGAGTTTATCCCTCGTCTCCAGTCTGGAAAACTGGATAGGAAGCAGACAACGAAATGGATCGATGGCATGAGCGAGGCTCTGTATCGTCAGCTCAATCCTGTGGCAGCAGTAATGCAACGATCGGGGGATCTCAAGTGCGGAAGCAAGATTGAGTTGGAACTACACAAAATCTGGACCTACGTCTTGAACCTCAAGGAAGAACAACTTGGCCTCGCACAATCCTTCCTCAGCGTCGGCGGTGACTCCATCTCGGCGATGCAAGTCATGAGTGAGTGCAAGAAACGTGGCCTCGGTCTGACAGTCTCGCACATCATAAACTGCAAGTCGATCAGTTCCCTGGCGTTACAGGTTAAGGATATCGAGAGCCCTGCGCTTATGCATGAGGTTCTTGAAACACCGTTTGACCTCTCGCCCATCCAGAAGCTCTATTTTGCGAGACCGGGCTACGACCAGGGTCACTACAACCAGAGCTTTCTCCTTCGGACGAGCCAACGTATCCATGAGGTAGATCTGCGCAAGGCGATAGAGGCTATTATTTCCAGGCACTCTATGCTTCGTGCGAGGTTCCAACAGGATGTCAGCGGCGAGTGGCAGCAACACATCACCAACGATGTTGCGTCATCGTATCGACTGCGTGGCTTGAAACTAGTTTCGCAAGAGGACGTCGATGACTTGCTTGTCGATAGCCAAACCTGCTTAGACCCTGTCCGAGGCCCACTTGTCGCTGCTGACTTGATCGACCAAACGACAGAAGAGCAGCTCTTGTTCGTCGTGGCGCATCACCTGGTCATCGACCTCGTATCTTGGAGAATCATCCTTCAAGAGCTCGAGGAGACATTAATACGACCTGAAGCTCTGCACGATGCTGATCGTCCGCTTCCGTTTCAGGTCTGGTGTAAGATGCAGTCTGAACATGCCGAGGCACAGATACCGGACAAAGTCCTGCCAATTCATGGCATTCCCGACGGCGATGCTGGGTACTGGGGCATGACAGACACCCCTAACATCTATGGGCAGATGGTTCGTCAAGGCTTTGAGATCGGGCCTCAACAAACATCTCTTCTTGTATCCAAATGTCATGGCGCCCTACGGACCGAGATCCCGGATGTTCTCATGGCAGCGATGGTGTATTCATTTGGCCAGATCTTCACCGACCGTTCAATCCCAGCTATATTTGCAGAAGGCCACGGCAGAGAAGTCTGGGACACCTCAATCGACTTGTCTAACGTGGTCGGATGGTTCACTACCATTTACCCAGTCTTTGCTGGGTCAGATTCGCAGACCAGTCTCATCGATACAGTCAAAATGATCAAAGACGGAAGACGCAAAGTTCCTGATAACGGGCGGCCTTACTTTGCGAGTCGTTGGTTGACAAAGGAGGGTCAAGAAGCATTTTCTCACCACTGGCCTCTGGAGATCACCTTTAACTACCTGGGCCAGTATCAGCAGTTGGAGCGTGAGGGTGCTCTCTTCACACCTGAGAGCAATATCGCCGGTGAGATTAGAGAGGCTAGCCAAGGTGCAGACGTCGGGCCTCTGACAGCTTGCATCTCGCTTTTCGAGGTGTCAGCAGTTATAGTCAAGGGATCTCTCCGCTTCTCGTTTGGTTTCAACCAGAACATGAAACACCAGCCGCAGATCCGCGAGTGGATTTCCTGCTGCGAACAAAGTCTCGGCGAAGTCATTACGTCTCTAGCTTCGATGGAACCTGAGCCTACTCTAAGCGACTTCCCGCTCCTCTCCCTTACCTACGATCGATTGAGAGTATTCACAGAGGAGAAACTCCCCGAGGCTGGGATCACAGACGTTAGTCTTATCCAAGATGCATACCCTTGCTCTCCGATGCAGTCCGGACTCTTGGTCAGCACCACCAGGGAGAACGCCGCTTATGCTGCCTACACGCTCCACGAGGTCAAGAGCAGGAGCGGAGAGACTGTGGATGTCGAGAAGCTCATTGCTGCTTGGAAGCGCATGGTGCGATACCATCCTATTCTCAGGACTATCTTCCTGGAGAGCGTGACGTTGGAGGATTCCATCTACGATCAAGTTGTGCTCAAAGAAGTTGAAGTTCCATTCACTGTTTCTGAGAGTAGCACAGACGAGGAAGCGATTGCGGCGCTCAAAGTACCTATGAACCATGGCGACAACGCATCCCGACTACTACACCACTTCCACGTCTGCAAAGCAATGAGCGGCAAGGTCTTTTGCAGATTGGACATTAGTCATGTCATCATGGATGGAACTTCGCTGTCAATCCTCTTCAGCGATCTTGCACTGGCGTATCAAGGTATCCTCAAAGCCGAAACAGGCCCGCTGTATCGCGATTACATTAAAGCTCTTCAAAGCCAGCCGGTCCAACCTGGTATCGAGTATTGGAAGTCCTACCTAGCTGGTCTCGAGCCCTGTCTCTTCCCCGTTCTGGATGACGGGGAGGCTGCAGAGGTCAAGGAGCTGCGACACTTGAGGGTCCGATTTGATGAGCTCGCTGAACTTCAGAGTCTTTGTGAGCGACTGGGAGTCACTATTGTCAACGCCATCTATGCTGCCTGGGCAGTCACGTTGCGTTTGTACACTGGCTCTGACGAAGTTTGCTTTGGCTATCTTACATCGGCTCGTGATTTGCCAATTGAAGGTATCCGAGATGCTGTTGGTCCCATCATCAACATGGTCACATGCCGTGTCAACGCTGATAGTACTACCAGCTTGGCAGACATGATGACCTCAGTGCAGAGGGACTACCTCGACAGTCTAGAGTATCGCCATACGCCGCTAGCCCAGGTCTACCACGCCCTTCAGCTCTCCGACGCTGTTCTCTTCAACACAGCATTGTCGTACAGAAAGCTACCACCAACGACGCAGACGGACCTCGTGTTTGAGGAATGTTGCCCTACCTATGATCCTGATGAATACAACGTGTCGGTCAATGTCGAGGCAGGCGAGCATGACATGGCGATTGACTTGATGTACTGGTCCGATACTCTTTCTGATGGACAAGCGGCCAATGTTGCTAGCACGTTTAGAAATGCGCTTAGCAATATTCTGCATCATTGCAACGAGCCCATTGCGCAGCTCGACCATTTGGGTTCCTGTCATAGCTCTCAAATTAGTCAATGGAACCAGCGTATTCCCGATGCAATTGAGAGTTGCGTCCATGGCTTGTTCAAGCAGCAGGTTGCATCAAGGCCTGACAGGCCTGCGATTGCTTCATGGGACATAAACCTCACCTACTCCGAGCTTGATAACGCCTCTGACAAGCTGGCCCATCATCTTGCCTCTCTAGGCGTTGGTCTAGAGACCTTTGTGGTCGTCTGCTTCGAGAAGTCTGCAATTGCCATAGTTTCTATGCTGGCCATTCTCAAAGCTGGCGGTGTATGCGTGCCTCTGGACCCAGCGCATCCGGAAGCTGCGCACCGGCTTCGTATCGAAGATACAGCGTCTACTATCGCTCTTGTATCTCCTTCATTAGTACCCAAGCTCAACTCTATTGTTGCGACAGTCGTGGCTATCGACGCAGAGTTACTACAGACTATCTGCACGGCACTTGAGTCACCTCTTCCTGAAGTCACACCTCACAACGCCTGCTTCGTTATCTACACGTCTGGTAGCACAGGGCGCCCCAAGGGTGTAGTCCTCGAGCACAGAGGCATCGCCAGCAACGCCATGTACTCAGGCCCCAAGCTAGGCTACGGCCCAGACTCGAGGGTGTTGCAGTTCGCTTCGTACACCTTTGACAATAGTCTTGCAGAGATTTTCAGCACTATCAGTCTAGGAGGCTGCGTATGCGTACCATCGGACCATGAGAGGCTGAACGACCTAGCCGGAGCAGTTAATCGGTACAGCGTCACGTTGGCTGATATAACGCCCACTGTGGCTTGCTTCCTTGAGCCATCCGAGGTTCCGACTTTGAAGACTCTGGCTCTTGGGGGCGAAGCGGTGACTACCAAGTGCGTTGGCATCTGGCGCGACTTTGTGTCTCTGCGGTGCTGCTACGGGCCGTCGGAATGCTCCGTCAACTCAACTTTCTCTGGCGATATCGCCCAGCCAGGTAAGGCGAACAACATTGGTCGTGCCATTGGTAGCGTCGCTTGGGTAGTCGATGCGACCGATCATAGCCTTCTTGTCCCAATTGGTTGCGTTGGCGAGCTCCTCATTGATGGCCCTATCGTGTCTAGAGGTTACCTCAACCTCCCAGACAAGATGGCCCAGTCTTTTGTTCCTCCTCCCGCCTGTATTGAGGAAATCACTGAGAATGGCAGACGGGATCGCAAGCTCTACAAGACCGGCGACCTTGTGCGCTACAACTCCGACGGCACACTCACCTACCTTGGGCGGAAGGATACCCAGGTCAAGCTCAACGGCCAGCGCATTGAACTCGGAGAGATTGAGCACCACATCGAGGAGAATCTCCCCAAGGGCTGGGAATCTGCCGTGGAGCTCATCACATCACAGGGCAGGAAGTTGCTCGCCTGCTTTATCTGTGCAGATGCTGATATCTCCCTGAGAGAAACCAGCGATGACAGCATGCTGCTGGACATGGACGAGTCTTTCAGGTCTCACGCCAAGAAGCTCGAGATAATGCTTTTCAATGCAGTCCCCGCCTACATGGTCCCATCCGCGTGGCTCCCCGTCTCCAAGATGCCTCTTACTTCGTCAGGCAAGCTCAATCGGCGCAGCCTCAGGATTCTAGGAGAGTCAGTACCAGCAGCGATGATGAAGTCTTACAAGCTTGCCCTCAAGAGTGGGAGGGCACCACTCAGCGAGGTAGAAAAGCAGCTGGCTGCTATGTGGGCTCAGATACTGGACATCGACGTGGCTTCTATCGGAGTCCAAGATCACTTCTTCAAGCTTGGAGGAGACTCGATCGGGGCCATGCAGCTTGTGACGCTTGCTCGATGCTCCAACATTGACTTGACCGTGGCTGGCGTGTTCCAGAAGTCTTCGCTACTGGACATGGCCGAGTCTGCAGCTCCGTTATCCAAGGGACCTATCACGACATACCGGCCGTTCTCGCTGTTGTCTGGCGAGTGGTCTGTCGACGCACTGCGACAAACCGTTGCTGACTCTGCTTGTATCGACGTGCGTGATGTTCAGGACATCTACCCTTGCTCCGCATTGCAAGAGGGTCTTATGGCTCTCTCGACTAAGGAGCCTGGCGCTTACGTGGCACAACTCGTCTATCGACTGCCAACCAACATCGATACCGGCAGGCTCCAGAAGGCTTGGAGCGTTGTGGCGGAAGCCGAGCCAATGCTCAGGACAAGGATTGTCCATACAGAAGATGCTGGGTTCGTGCAGGTTGTTGTCGCCAGTGAAACTCCCCAATGGTCCACCTTTGCCAGCCTCTCTGATGCCGATGCAATTCGACGCCAGCTTCCGCTACATAACGGTGGGAGATTAACCGACTACGGTCTTGCTGACGATGGGTCTGCTGGTCAATGCTTCGTGTGGACCATTCATCATTCCATCTATGACGGCTGGTGTCTTCCTCTCATTCTTGACAAGGTCAAACGATGCTACCACGACGATCTGAGTGCAACGGAACTCAAGGGACCTGACTACTCCGCCTTTATCAAATACCTCACAGACCTGGACCCCCAGGAAGACACAAACTTCTGGATGTCGCATCTCTCCGACATGTCCGCCCAGCACTTCCCACGTCTTCCCAACGCCGAGTACCAGCCTTCCGCAACGAACCTAATGCTTCATAAAGCAACACTGGGAACCACATCGGGATCAGAGATCACTGCTGCTACTAGAATCCGCACAGCCTGGGCTTTGGCCGTGTCTACATATTCTGGAACCAACGACGTCGTCTTCTGGGAGACTATGACAGGACGCGATGCTCCAGTCGTCGGAATCGAGGAAATGGCGGGTATCACGTTGGCGACTGTACCAACACGTGTAGTCGTTGACCCCTCACAAACTGTTGCTGGATTACTTGCCTCTGTGCAACATCACTCAGCAGCCGTGAGAGGGCATCAGTTCGCTGGAATCCAGTCTATCAGGAACATCAGCGCTGATACAGCCCTTGCCTGCGGCGCTCAGAACCTCCTGGCCATCAACTACGGACCTCGAGAGTCGACGGATGGCTTTTGGTGCGAGCAGTCTAATGAGATGGCGGGTACGAACTTCTATTCGTCATACCCGCTCATGCTTTCGTGCCACTTTACAGATGGTGAGCTCGAGACTGTAGTACACTTTGATCGCAACGTGGTACCTGAGTCCCAGATGCAGCGCATCATGGATCATTTCGCGTTGATGCTTGAGTCCGTGTCGTCATCCGAACTGCTGGGTCAGAAGCTTCGCGATGTGCCTTTGCTGAGCTGCAGTGACCTACAGACGCTGCGTGATATGAACCATACTCCCCTTTCGCATTCAGGACAGCTCATTCACGACGCCTTTAGGGCTCAGACACTGGTTCAAGCACGAGATAAGCTCGCTGTCGTGTCGTGGGACCAAAGCCTTACATACGCTGATCTGGACTCTCAGTCCACACGTCTTGCTAGTGTTTTGGTGGCAAATGGCGTCTCAGTTTATTCCATCGTTCCTTTCTGCATGGACAAGTCATCTCTGGTCGTTGTTTCCATCCTGGCCATTCTCAAGTCAGGTGCTGCCTTTGTGCCTCTCGACCCAGCGCACCCCGACGCTCGGATCCGAGGGATTCTCACCGACACTGGAGCGACAGTCGTTCTCTCGTCTGATCAACACGCCGAGCGATTGATGAAGCTCGGATCACAGGTCATCACTGTCTCGCAGGCTCTGGCAACCCAAGGCCAAGACGACCCAGCCAACCAGGAGCCTCTTTCATTGTCCGCCACCAGTCCAGCTTACATCATCTTCACCTCTGGCACGACCGGGAAACCCAAGGGAACCATTGTGGACCACTCCGCTTTCTATACCGGTGCCTATGCCCATGGTCGCGCCATGGGCATGACAGAGTCGTCACGCGTCTTGCAGTTTGCCTCATATACATTTGACGCCAGTATCATGGAGATCCTTACCACGCTTATCCATGGCGGGACAGTATGCGTTCCAAGTACCGACGAGCGTCTTCACGACCTTGCGGGTGCTATCAACAGAATGCACGTTAACTGGGCTCTATTGACGCCTTCGGTGGCCCAGCTGCTTCAGCCCTCGCATGTCCCTGGTCTAGAGACACTTGTGCTCGGAGGTGAGGCCATGTCTTCTGCTCATATCTCTTCGTGGGCTCCGTCAGTTCGTCTCATGAATGCGTACGGACCCAGTGAGACTGCCGTGGTAGCTGCTGTCAACCCGAGCGTTACAATGGACTCTTCCCCTTCGAATATCGGCCATGCTGTGGGTGGTGTCTGCTGGGTCACTGATGCCGCCAACCACGACAGACTCATGCCCATCGGCGCTGTGGGCGAGCTCGTGATAGAAGGCCCCATCCTAGCTCAAGGGTATTTGAATGACCCCGCTAGAACGGCAGAGTCCTTCATCGCCAACCCGAAGTGGTGTAGAGAATTCCCAATGGTTACCGCCGACAGGGAGCGCAGGTTCTACAAGACAGGAGACTTGGTCAAGCTTACTGCTGATGGGATTGAGTTCCATGGGCGCAAGGATGACCAAGTCAAAGTCAACGGTCAGAGGATTGAGCTGTCGGAGATTGAGCATCATTTGAGCGCGGACCCTTCCGTCGAGTCTTGTCTCGCGGCTGTTCCAGCTTCCGGCCCCTTCAAAGCCCGCCTAGTAGGCATTATATCCTTGCACTCTGTCGCTATCACCGAGGCAGAGATGACTGAAGGGGAAGAGATGCAGATTCTGACCAAGTATGCTCCATCCGTTTTGGTGGATATTCGTCAAGGTCTTGCAAAGCATCTCACATCCTACATGATCCCATCTTTGTGGATTATCGCAAGCCATGTTCCCCTCCTCCCCTCTGGAAAGCTTGATAGAAGGCGCGCCGTGCTATGGGTCGAGAACATGACTCTTGAACAATACCATCTCGTTCTTGACGCCCAGGAAGATGCGTCTGTTCTGGATAGAGATGTATCGGAGGTGGAGATTAAGCTTAGGGCCGCTTGGGCTAAGGCTCTCAATCTCAAGGTCGACATGGTGCCATTCAAGCAGTCGTTCATACATCTCGGCGGTGACTCGATATCCGCCATGAAGCTGATGGCCATTTGCCGCTCCTCCAACATGGCTGTGTCTGTCAGCCAGATTATGCGAGCCAAGTCCATCATCGACCTTGCCTCTGCTGTCACCAACTTGAAAGAAGTCCTGTACGACGAAGAACAGCTGGAGAAGCCCTTCGAACTCTCACCGATCCAGAACCTTTATTTTGAGAGTATCGGTCTGGGCTCCCATCACTTCAACCAGAGCATGACTTTAGCTACGACCCGCACCATCACTTCACAGGAGCTGTCAAACGCTCTGCGCTGCATCGTCGAGAATCACAGCATGATCCGTGCTCGCTTTTCGTATGTCCATGACAAATGGACCCAGCGGATTACCAGCGATGTGGGTGGCTCTTATGCCCTCCGTTCACACGGCATCGTTGAGGAGAAGCGACTCTTGGAGTTGGTAGCGGAGAGTCAGACTGCCCTCAACATTGTTGATGGACCGGTACTTGCTGTCGACATGTTTCAGATAGAGGGAGCTGCCAACCAGATCGTCACATTAGTTGCTCATCATCTGATTGTCGACGTCGTGTCTTGGAACATCATCCTACAGGATCTCGAAGGATTCCTCTCTCCATCACCCTATAGCCCTTCTAAATCAGTCTCCTTCCAGACGTGGAGCTCTAAGCAACGCGATGAAGCTCGGAAAGCCTCACTGGATTTTGTGTTCCACGATATCCCCGTCCCTCCATCAGACCGCCGGTACTGGGGGATGGAAGATGTGCCGAATCTTCATGGCGACTCAGTCACAGAGACTATGACGATACCCAATGGCACATCAAGCCTGCTCTCAGGTAGTAGCTATGATGTCGTCGACGTCTTGCTGGCATCAATGTTAGCATCCTTCCGCCAAACCTTTCCAGACCGTTCTTCGATACCCCCTATATTCAACGAGGGCCATGGAAGAGAGCCTCCCGATGACAATCTGGACTTATCGCGCACCGTTGGATGGTTCACCACCCTCTGTCCTGTCTCTCTCCCTGAGGTTATTCCCAACGAGCACTACATCCTTGACGTTGTGCATTGGGTACGGGACTACCGGAGAAAGCTTCCTGGCAACGGTCGACCTTACTTCGCTCATAGCATGTTGGCTGACTCGAGAACCCCGATCAAATTCCCGGTTGAGATTGCTTTTAATTTCCTTGGCCACATAAAGGACTTTGGAGCAGAGGATTCTGTTTTCAAGTCTGTCGACGGAAGCATGTTGAACTCTTTGAGCTCGCAGTCCGACATTGGGGCCGACGTCCCACGTTTGGCACTCATAGAGATCTCAGCTTCTTTCACCAAAGAAGGGCTGATCTTTGACTTTTCCTTCAACCGCCACATGCGCCACCAGCCGTCTATCAGAAGATGGATCGAGACCTGCAGTGACTGTATACACCGGGCAGCTCAAATAATATCTCATGATACACGAGAGCTATCCCCAGATCTATCCCTACTTCCTCTGGCCTTCAAGAAAGAGTCCCAGGTTACGCAGGCTCTCACTGAGTTGGGTATCTCTCCTGATAACGTTGAAGCAATATATCCATGCTCCTCGGTTCAGCAGGGCATTCTCCTATCGCAGATCAAGGACCCTGGATACTACTCTTACTCCATCACATTTTCGGTTACATCCATACGACCAGGCGATGTGATCGATGTCCAAAGACTATCCGAATCTTGGAAGCGTGTAGTCCGTCGGCACTCGACGCTTCGGACGGCGTTTGTCGACAGTACACTGCAGGAAGGCTCTATCAGTCAAGTCGTTCTGAGGAACCACGATACCAACATTTCCATCGTTGAGTGTGCTTCCACAGAGATAGACCACATGTTCGCTGAGCATTCAACTCTCGGCATTCCGCCAAACCAACCACCTCACCGTCTCACAATCTTCAACTCCGCAGAGGGCACAGTTCTGTGCGTTCTTGAGATGAGCCACGCCATCTCAGACGGAACCTCTATGCCCATTCTGTTCCGCGACCTCGGACAAGCATACGAGGGCAGCTTGGGTACTGCAAACTTGACCGTTTACAGTGATTACGTGTCCTTCTTGCAGCGAGGTGGAGGCTCTGAGGACGCCAAGTATTGGAAGGCGTATCTGGACGGCGCTGAGCCTTGTTGCTTGCCCCTGCTGACAGACGGCACTGCAGGGCCCAGGACTCTACGGAACCTTGCCCAAGGTATCTCGCATGCCTCTGAACTTCAAACGCTCTGCACCGAAAGAGGCATCACCCTATCTAATCTACTACAGCTGGCGTGGGCACTGGTACTCCAAGCATATACAGGTCTTGACGATGTGTGTTTTGGCTATCTCGTTGCTGACAGGGATGTACCCGTCAGTGGTATTGACGAGGCAATTGGTGTATTTATCAGTATGCTCGTCTGTCGCGTCCGCCTTGATTCATCTACCAGCCTTGACAAAGCCCTGCGTATAATCCAGGAGGACCTCGCCACGGCCATGAACCACAAGAACGTCTCGCTGGCCAGCTTCAAACACGCTGCGGATACATCCAACGAACCTCTCTTCAACACCGCCTATTCTTTCCAGCGCAGATCAGTCTCGAAGGACATGGCAACAGGCGCCCTTTCGTTCGACGTGAGAGATGCGCAGGACCCTAGCGAGTACGACATGACTGTCAACGTCGAAGTCTGGGACTCGAATGTGGAACTGCAGTTATGCTACTGGCAAGACAAAGTCTCAGATGCACAGGCCGTCAATATTGCTTCTACGTTTGACCAGATCCTTTCCTCGATAGCAACATGCGACACAGCACTGCCGGTAGGCCAACTGAACATTCTCAGTGACCATGTTAAGCAGCAACTGGTGTCATGGAACAACTCTGAGCCCGAGGTCTTGAATGAATGTGTGCACCACGTCTTTGAGGATAATTGTCAACGACTGCCAGTCCATACTCCCGCAATCGACGCCTGGGATGCCACCTTTACCTACCTGGAACTTGATGCCGCGTCTTCACGTTTTGCTCAGTACCTTGTGTTTCTCGGCGTCGGGCCTGAGAAGTACGTTCCACTCTGTTTCGAAAAGTCAGCATGGACGGTTATTGCCATGATGGCAGTCCTCAAAGCCGGTGGTGCTTTTGTTCCTCTGGATCCTACTCATCCACCCGACCGCATCAAGTTTTTGGTCAGCAACGTCAACGCCAAGCTAGTCATCTGCTCCTCATCCTTGAAAGCCAAATTCGACAGCCTGGATCTTCCGGCTATTCCTCTTGGCAAGGAGACCATGTCGATGCTGCCCTCCGTGTTTCCAAGCTCACCCAAGATCATTGTTCGGCCTGACAACGCTGCCTACGTGATCTTCACCTCAGGAACGACAGGTGTTCCCAAGGGAACGATAATCGAGCATGCATCCTTTGCCACCGGAGGTACCGCTCATGCAAAGGCTATCATGATGACATCGTCCTCTCGAGTGCTGCAGTTTGCGTCTCACACATTCGATGCCAGCGTTATGGAGATCCTGTCCACGTTGTTAGTAGGCGGTTGTATATGTATACCCAACGAGCAAGACCGCATGAACGACTTGTCAGGCGTCATCACAAAGTTCAACGTGAACTGGACATTGCTCACACCGTCTGTCGCGAGTGTTCTCAAGCCGGGCAGTCTTCCTTGCCTCAAGGTCCTCGTCACCGGCGGCGAAGCCATGTCGAGAGATCACATTACGAAATGGGCTGGCCATGCCGCTCTCGTCAATGCCTATGGCCCCAGTGAGACGAGCGTTATCGCTGCAACGAGCACCAAGGTCGATCACGATGGAGACATCCTCAACAGTGACCCATCTACTATCGGTAACGCTGTTGGTAGTCGTTGCTGGGTCGTCGATGCGCGCAACCACAATCGCCTGATACCAATTGGCGGCATCGGCGAACTAATCGTGGAAGGGCCTATTGTTGCCCGAGGTTACCTCAACAACGAGACGAAGACGGAAGAGGCATTCATCGAGCCTCCATCCTGGCGTGCAGACATGAATCTTGAGGGAGATGGCACAGATCGTCTATACAAGACTGGTGATCTGGTCATGTACAACTCGGACGGTTCGCTCAAGTATGTGTCGCGCAAGGACACACAGATCAAGCTTAATGGACAACGTATTGAACTTGGTGAGATCGAGTACCATGTCCAGGCTCACTTACCGGACTGCATTCAAGCTGCTGTTGATATAGTTGTTCCGCAGAGCAAGACGTCAACCAAGGCACTCGCCGTCTTCTTTACCAGCAACGATGATTTCGAGGACACTCTCACCAAAAACGTTGATCCACTTCTTGCAAGCATGTCGAGTGCTTCGACTAACCTTGCCCAATCCGTCAAGTCAGCTCTCAGAGAAGCTCTCCCATCGTACATGGTCCCTGCCATCTACATACCGCTGTCCAAGATGCCATTGACCTTGGCTGGCAAGCTTGATCGCCAGAGACTCAAGAACATAGCCAAGTCCGTACCAGCTCAGCTGTTGGCCTCCTACAAGCTCTCTGGCTCATCTCGAAGCGGAGATCACCCTACATCGGCAATGCAGCGCAAAATGCAGAAAGCCTGGGCCGCAGTCTTGAACATTCCTATGGCCCAGATCAGCAAAGGTGATAGCTTCTTCAGACTCGGTGGCGACTCCGTTGATGCCATGAAGCTCGTTCCAGCTGCTAGGGCGGAAGGCCTTGTCATCACAGTCATGGCTATCTTCAACAATCCTGTCCTTTCAGACATGGCAATGTCCTGCAAACACTCAGATGAAGCTCCTGTCTCAAGTGTAGACCCGTTCTCGCTTCTTCCAGACATTGAAGATCCTTCGTTCCTCTTGCGCGAGGTTGCAGGCCGTTGTGGTGTGCAGGAGAGTCAGATTCTCGATATGTACCCTTGTAGCTCCCTCCAAGAGGGTCTTGTTGCCTCAACCTTGCAGAAACCGGGTGCATATGTCGCTACTTATGTTTTCGACCTTCCTTTGGACATCTCCATTGATCGTTTCAAGCTTGCTTGGCAAAATACTGTTGATCGAGTCGACATTTTGAGAACACGCATCGTCAACACGTCGCTCAAGTCATACCAATTCGTTCTTGCCCCTCATGACATTCAGTGGGATCATTACGACGACCTTGAGTCTGCTACTGTCAAGGCTGTATCGGTACCTGATCACAATGGAGGAGCTCTAGCCCGCTACAGTATCGTCAAGGCACATGATGACGGGCCTTGCCACTTTGTATGGGTTGTCCATCACGCGCTTTATGATGCGTGGAGCATGCCATCTCTTCTCAAACTAGTGTCGCAGTTCTACCACGGAGATACCGCCCATGAGCCTGTGGGAGAATACGCCAACTTCATCAAGTACCTAGCCGACGTTGACGCTGAAGCCTCTGACGACTTTTGGAGAGCTAGGTTCCAAGACGCTTCTCTCGTATCTCACTTCCCCAAAGTCTCTTCGACGCCTGCTGCGCAATCATATCATGAAACCTTGACACATACAGTACACTACAGCAGAAACGGCCTTGGCATGGATATAACCGTTCCGACAATCATCCGGGCAGCATGGGCGCTTGTCCTGGGGTCTCAGACTGGATCTGACGATGTCGTCTTCGGCGAAACATTATCTGGGCGTGACATTGCCCTCGACCATGTACAAGACATCCTTGGACCTACCTTGACCACCGTACCCTCAAGAGTTCACATCAGTCGCCATAGTACCATTAGTGACTTCTTGAAGGACCTTCGTGAACGGGCCACGGACGTGATCCCTCATCAGCATGCGGGTCTGCAGCGCATTAGTCGCTTAGACGATGCCATAGCAGTCGCCTGTGACTTCCAGAACTTACTGGTAATACAGTCATTTGACCAGGTAACGGGCCCGAATGACCTGCTGAGCTCTCCCCAACATGAAGCTGGCCAGAAAAGCTTCTTCACATATCCACTGGTTGTGGAATGCTCCATTGAGAAGCATGAGCTCATCTTGGCAATTCACCACGACAACAAGGTCATCTCTAGTTGGGACGCATGGCACATCGTCCAGCAGTTCGAAGCGCTGGTAGGTCAACTGACGGACCTATCTCTTGGAGGATCCACTCGCAAGGTATCGGATCTTCGGCTCTATAGCCAAGCGGACGTGGAGACCATCAGAGGATGGAACAGCCTCGTCCTACAGCCTTCAGAAGAGAGTATTCCGGACCTGTTCTGGCAGTCAGTAGCAACCAATCCTAACAAGACCGCCGTTCGCGCCTGGGACGGTCAACTCAGCTACAAAGATCTTGCCCAGCACGCCTCGCATTTCGCCAGGATACTCATGCGACATGGTGTACGCGCTCATGAGCTGGTTCCATGCTGTATGGACAAATCTCTCTGGACGACAGTCTCGATGCTGGCTGTGATACTCGCCGGGGGTACTATCGTTCCTATGGACCCAGCGCATCCTTCCGCCCGTCATGCCGAGATCGCACGCGACTGCAAGGCCCGTGTTGCGTTGTGCGCACCTCAGTATCAAGACCGCTTTCAAGACCTTGTCGAGTCTGTTGTCTTAGTCACTTCCGACTCGTTCACTACCCCTGAGCCTTTCACGCAGGATCTGCCAGTCGTCGCACCTCGAGATGTCGCGTTTGTCATCTATACCTCGGGCAGTACTGGAAAACCTAAGGGAGTTGTCATTGAACACGGCTCTTTTTTGACAAGCTCTAGAGCTTTCATGAAACGTATGAACACGGGTCCGGATTCGAGTGTACTCCATTTTGCATCTTATGCATTCGACATTTCTATGGGAGAGACGTTCGCTCCACTCACCATCGGTGCCTGTGTCTGCATCCCCAGCGAGCAGATGAGAATGACAGATCTTGCTGGTTCCCTCAACTCCCTCGGTGTCACTTGGGCATTCCTAACCCCCTCGCTCGCAAATCTACAGGACCCCTCCAGGTTCACTACTCTAAAGACACTGGTCTGTGGAGGCGAGACTCTTACACCCGAAACGATCAGCACTTGGGGAGACAAGGTCGAGCTGATGAATGGCTACGGGCCAGCAGAGTGTACCATATTTGCGGTTGCAAACAGTTCTGTCTCTGTCACCAACGCTAATATTGGTCATGCCTTGGACGGAAACCACACCTGGGTCGTCGATCCGAGAGACCACAACTCTATTGTTCCTGTGGGATGTGTAGGAGAGCTTCTCATCAGTGGTCCGATCGTTGCCCGTGGGTACTTAAACGACGGAGAACGGACGGCGGCGTCGTTTGTCGAGGATCCAGCGTGGATGCACTTATTCACCACCGAGCAAGTCCGTCTGTACAAGACAGGCGACTTGGTTAGATATTGTCCTGATGGATCGCTCATGTATCTTGGGCGTAAGGACCATCAAGTCAAGCTCCATGGCCAGCGCATGGAGCTCGGCGAGATTGAGGCTCGTCTTGAGTCTGAACCGCGCATTCGCCAGGTCTTGGTCAACCTTCCGCAGTCAGGCACCTTCAAGGGCCGCCTGGTTGCCATCACCTCTCTCGAGGATCCCTCATCCACCGAAGCATCTCTTACCACGTCTGGCTTTGTCCCTATCCTCGAATCCGCCATGGATACTGCCCGATCACAGATCCGCGCCATACAACACGATCTGGCCGCTAAACTTCCACCTTACATGATACCATCAGTTTGGCTTGCAGTCCAAGCCATTCCACTCTTACTATCTGGAAAGCTTGACAGAGCGAGTGCAAGTAGTTGGCTTGCCGATGCAGAAGCGGATTTTTGCAAGGTTACTGTCGACTTGGATGATGGCCAAGATGCGGTGGACTCGGTGATGACACCAGTTACCCAACAGCTCAGGCGCATCTGGGCGTCAATCCTCAACATTCCGGAGACAGAAACCCCTACGAACCGCTCTCTCATTTCCCTCGGTGGTGACTCCATCATGGCGATTCAGATACTTACACGCTGTCATGACCAGTCCATTTCATTGACTATGCAGGACATCATGAGTGCTAAGGGAATCTCCGAGTTATCTACTTTGGTCGCCTTTAAAGAGCAGCCGGTGCTCGACCACTACGAAGAAGACGACGATCAAGAATTCGAGCTGTCCCCAATCCAGCGTCTCTTCTTCAGCAACAGCACTAATAAGGGCCGTGGGGATCGTTTCAACCAAAGTCAGCTCCTGTCCATCAACAAGAATTTAGACGTGTCCAGCTTCCAAGAGGCTCTTGATGCTCTTGTTGAAAGACATCCAATGCTTCGCGCCCGATTTAGCAAGTCCTCTGCTGCCAATTGGACACAGCATATAGTTTCACATGTCCAAGGTTCATATGGCTTTCAACGGCATGAGATTGCTGCAGAGCCTGACATGATACCAATCATAGCCGCCAGCCAAAGAAGCATTGATGTTTCTGGTCCTGTTTTTGCGGTCGACCTATTCACACTGCCTCATGGCTCTCAAGTGCTGTCACTTGTAGCTCATCATCTCGTCATTGACATCATTTCTTGGATTAATGTTATCCACGACCTTGAGGCATTACTGACCTCTACCTACTCTCCCCCCACCAATCCCCTCTCATTCCGCAGATGGAACGCTTCACAGATCGAACACGTCAATTCCCTCGAAAGTCGTGAAACACTTCTACCATTTGCTGTACAACCTGCCGACTTGGATTTCTGGGGCATGTCAAGGACTTCCAACGTTTACGGAGACATGAGACAACAGTCGGTCGTCATCACAGAACCTGATGTCGTCTCCTCCATACTGGGTGACTCGCACAGAGCCCTCAAGACCGAGCCACTCGATCTATTCATCACGGCCATTCTCAAATCCTTTGCACAGACCTTCGACAGCCGGGAATTGCCAACACTGTTCAACGAGGGTCATGGTCGTGAACCTTGGGATCAAACCATTGACCCTGCTCAAACCGTCGGATGGTTCACCTCGCTCTGCCCTGTGCACGTAAAACGACAGAGTCTCGACTTCGGCGATGAGGTTGACCATGTTCGTAGGGTAAAGGATGTCCGCCGTAGCATTCCTAATAACGGCCGCCCATACTTTGCTCACCACTATCTCACCAGCTCAGAGAGTGTCCATGATGAACCTATCGAGATTTTGCTGAACTACCTTGGTCACACTCAACAAACAAACCACCGAGACGCTCTCTTCACTGCCGTTGACTTTCCATTCACGGAGGAGGACACTCTGGCCCTCTCCGACGTCGCGCCTGAGACCTCCCGCCTAGCTCTCTTCGAGATCTCGATATCCGTACTTGATGACGGCATTGGGTTTACATTGATGTATAATCGACACATGCTTCACCAAGATAGTATCGAGAAGTGGGTAACCAATTACAAGCATATCCTCATCAACACTACCAGAAAACTTGCCGAGACCCCTTCTATCCCGACGCTCAGCGACTTTCCTCTCTTACCCATCAGTTACACGGATCTGCACGAGATAACGACCACACATCTTCCTAATGCTCATGTGTCGCTTGGCATGGTGGAAGATATTTATCCATGCTCGCCTATGCAAACTGGCATATTGCTCAGCCAGCTCCTCGATCCATGTCAATATCTGTTCCACGTTGTTCTTCAAATCACTCTTCCCGACGGCTCGGCAATTGATACTGCAAAACTCGTCCAGGCTTGTCACAGAGTCATTGAGCGTCATCCAGCATTGCGAACCATCTTCATTGATAGCCTGCGTCACGGCGACTCGTTCGATCAAGTCGTTCTGCGGCCTTTTGAGTCTCGCGTCAGCACCATCAAGTGTCGGGAGATTGATGTCATGGCCGAGCTCAACAGTATGTCGCTCGGTGAGACCAACAAGAGACACGATGGCCCCATGCTCCCCTATCAGATCACCATTTGCGAAACACCACAAGGCAAGGTTTTCATGAAGCTTGAGCTGAACCACGCAGTTACCGACGGTGCTTCCACATCGATCCTCCTCCGAGACATCTCCAAGGCCTACACCGACAGCTTGTCTCCAACTCCAGCTCCTTGCTATAAGGAATACATCAAATACATTTCCAGTCAATCCACCACTTCAAGCCTGAACTTTTGGACAGGCTATCTCTGGGAGTCACAACACACAGGATTTCCGGCACTCAATCCAGAACTGATAGCTAGCCGCCGCCTACAGTCTGTCATTGTCCAGTTCGAACGGTTCTCAGAGCTTCAAACTCTTGGATCCAAACTCGGCGTGACATTCTCAAACATTGTCATGGTGGCATGGGCCCTGTTACTTGGAGCATACACAGACCGCCAGGACGTGTGCTTTGGCTATCTAGCCTCTGGACGTGATGCCTGTATCACTGGGGTCAATGGTATTGTCGGTCCTCTCATCAACATGCTTGTGTTCCGCTTCCAGTTCACAACTGAGACGCTTCTCAAGGCACTCTTCTCCGCCGCCCGAGATGATTACATGGCCAGTCTACCGCACCAGCACTTCTCTCTGGCTCGTGTGAGCCATACCCTGGGCCAATCAAAGCGGGGCTTCTTCAATACAGCTGTATCCATCCAGAACGCCGGTGTAGCAAGTGTCTCCGAGCCAGACTCGCTTACCTACGAATCAGTCAATGCCTATGATCCAAGCGAATACGCCGTCACTCTCAATGCCAATGCTACACGTGGTGACGAAGGCATTGTCTTCCGCTACTGGACCAACATACTCTCAAGCTCGCAGGCCCAGAAGCTCGCCACGGACATGTCTGAACTCCTTGAGGACTTCATTGATTACAGCGAGAGTACTCTGGTCCATCTTCGGCTATTACAGAGCCCACCAATTGCTCGCAGCACATACACGCAATCGTCCGAGGTTGACAGCTCGACGTCCGAACATGACGACATGAACAACCAGCCTAAAGCACAGAGCTCAGGAATCAGTGCATCTTCAACTTTGATTGACCTTGGCGACGCAGCCTCCTTGGTATCCAACATGTACAACTCATTCTCCCGCGACACGAAACATCTACACAACAAACTATCCATGCTATGGAGAGACAGTCTCGAGTATGAAGGTTGCGAAATCTCACCTACTGACAATTTCTTCGAGTCTGGCGGTGACTCGATTATTGCCATGTCCATGGTGGGCAACGCCAGAGACTTGGACTTACCACTCACTGTGGCTGATATCTTCAAGAATCCCGAGTTCAGTTCCTTGTTGGATTGCCTCAATGACAAATCGTACAAGGATAGTGACAGGGCGTCTAGTCATGACCATGTGGAGATTTTGACTTCCAAGAAGGAGAAACATATCATCAGTGACCAGCCTTACAAGGCCCTCTCCATGATTGACGTAGATGATGCCGAAGAATTCGTGCAAAGCCACATCTGTCCTGTTATCGGCGTGTCTCGAGCCAGCATTATCGACGTCCTCCCCACTACTGACTTTCAAGACCAGGCCATTCACGGAAGCCTTCTGGAGTCACGATGGCAACTTAATTACTTCTACCTGGACTCCTCAGGCTCGCTTGACATGGCGCTACTACAGGAAGCTATCACAAACGTCGTGGCCGCTTACGATATCTTGCGTACTGTGTTTGTCTCTCACCAAGGCCGCTACTTGCAGGTCATCCTCCGCCACGTCCAACCCACGGTCATTGTTGAAGATGTGGAGGATATAGATCATTTCTCTTCTGACCTTCAAGTTACTCATCAGCACGAGGTTCTGCGTCCTCACCAACCGTCCCTGCGTTTCATAGTAGCACGACACAAGTCATCAGAACGGCACCGAATCTTTATCCGCATATCTCACGCACAGTACGACGGTGTGTGCTTCCCGACAATTCTACAGAGTCTGAAAGCTTCATTTGATGGAGAACCCATCCCTCCCACACCGTCATACACGGGTTACATCCAGAGTGTGTTGGGGACTGCTAAGCAGGCTTGCTATACTCACTGGAAAGCCCTTCTGAAGGACTCCACCCCAACTAATATCATTCCACGAGAACATACGTCCTTGAGGACAAGCCCTACCCGAGTCTTGAGAAAGGTCATTTCTACACCCTCACTCGCGTCAGTCAACATCACAGCCTCAACTGTCATCAAGGCTGCCTGGTCAACAGTATTGGCCAAGGTCACAGGGAAGACAGACGTCATCTTCGGCAACGTTATCAGTGGACGGAATGCCAGCAACATACCTGGGATCCAAAACATTGTCGGTCCCTGTCTGAACATCGTTCCCGTACGTGTTCGCCACCAATCCTCTTGGACCGTTCTAGATCTCCTTCAATACATACAGGACCAGCAGGTGGACAACATGCCATACGAAACACTGGGGTTCAGAGAGATCATCAACACGTGCACTGACTGGGATGATGATGGAGTCAACGGCTTCTCTACTGTTGTTCAGCATCAGAGTATGCCACGGACAGAAAGTTTCGAGATGAGGGATAACATGTATGAGGTTGGTGTGATGGGTTCGGAGGAAGACTGCGCTGATGTGAGCGTCGTTACGACTCCCCGGGATTCTGACAGCACTGAGGTCTGTTTGGTTTGCAAGGTGAACGGGGGTGCAAGCAAGGAATCGATGGAACTGATGTTTGAGAGTCTCTGTGACAGGATCTCAGTATTTTCGCAAGATCCAAATGCCTTACTATAGTCTTCTAGTGTATTTTAGGTTGGTGAAATGGGGTATCAGTTAATATCAGTACTTTATAATGTTTTGATACTCAGTGAACATCATCTACACCGCTTTGCAGTAGGTATATCCTGGTGACGCTAATGATTTCAGAGTCTAGACTTATTTAACTTTAAAACATCATAGTAGTGAAGTCAAACACTAATGATTTCGGAGTTACAGCACTTGTGAATAATCTCTAAATATTGCCCATAGTGGTATATCCACATTGGGGATCTCTCCTCGGAAGAGGGCACTAGCGATAAGGCTAGACACAGTCTGGAACCACTAAATGCTCTTTGCCGCCGTCTCACATCTGCACAGGTCTTTTGCCGAAGCGCGCCACATTTTTCAGCTTGGGACAATACCAATAAGATCACGCGTTTGGGCCGCAACCTTGCTTCTTTGCTGCCGAGATGCCGTCGCACCTGGTCTGCGCAGGCGACTTATATAGGATAGCTGTCTTGGCCAGAACGTTACAAGGGAACAAGAGATGCAAGCAAACTCAACACTGCGCATCCAGAACTACTGGTAACCGTCATCATGAGGCTGTTAACCTTCCTCTTATTCAAGCTTACGGCCTTGTGTCTGCCCAAGTTGTGTCTCCGTACCCGGTATCAGACTGCGGCGGTGGTACCGCTGGCACGGAGCTTCAATGCCCTGGCCAGCCCGGCTGCTGCTCGGGCGGTGTAATGTGCTGACCCGGAGGCTGTTAACCACTATCTGCCATTTGCGTGAATAGTGGCACATCGACCTCTCGGATAAGTCTCTCTGTGGAGCAGCTGTTACTGACTCGGTAAGATTCCTATCTCATGAGCTGGATCTTTTACATATCCAATGAGTCCCGTTGTCTACACAAGGACTGATATCTATCACTACAAGTCACTTGCATACCCAACTGCCGCACCCATCAAAGCTCTGTGTCGGGGCTGACAGTGACGGGTACTGTCCCTGGGATGCTGTATGTAATGACGCAGGCGGAGGCCGCATCGGCGGAAGAGTCAATAGAGACAATTTCGATGGACAGGCAAGAGAGACTGTAGTAGAAACTGCAGAAGAGACTGCAGCAGAGACAGAATCGGACTCTTTCACGGATGATTTCGCAACCACTACGGAATCCTCGGCTGCTAGTACCGTGGCCGTGGTAGATACATCAGCCTCTCATTCAGATACCAAGAGCTCGAATGCTGTATCTGCATATATCTTGCCAGCTGTACTGCTTGCTGTCGCTTTTATTTTTGCAGCATATTAGATTGGACTTCTGTAAGGTTTGATTCATTCTTTCCATCTTAACTTGTAATCGCGTTACATAAAATCCATTTTAAATACAGCCCGCCGCATTCCGCCGCATACTTTCTTGGGGACCACATCTCCCCGCAGTATTCTAATGGCAGTCCGTAGAGGAATCTCAAGACTTGATTTGTATAGCACGCAACGCGACAGCAGACTTCTGTAAGTTATGCCAGGGTAGGCTTGAAAGTCATTGCTGCGACGTGCACGGCCGCGAGATATTTAGTGTCTATTTTCAGATATAAATTACCTGACACTTTTCCTTTATCTAAATTATCAGTAAATAAAGCTCAAAAAATTAAGACATTTTAATTGAATATCGGTTATCGTGAATATAGACTATAACTAATTACAATAGCAGTAGCTTTCTATCCCATTACTTTCAATAACGATCATTACACACTTATGACGACATACTCACCTACCCTACTTAGCGGGGTCTTCTCTAATCTTTAATGCTTCCCCGCGTTTTTTCCCTTTCTCTTCTCTTCCGTCATCTTACAATCAAGAATTGCTTAAAATCTCTAAGCAGGCTAAAAACAATAAGAAGCTAACGTAAAGTTCATTCGTACCCTACAATGAAGTTACAGTGCATTGAGGCTGACATCAGCCAGAATAACATATGTCATCATGCCTCACTTTAGCTTCCTAGGAGAGACCTCGACTTCGGCCGACACTATTATTCAGATGTTGAATGAGGATAGCCAGACTCAGCAAGACGAAATGACAAAGAACTGGCGAGACCATAAACTGCAGGAACTGAATTTTGTTGGAACGCTGGTAAGTGACGTCAAAACCCCCTCCTCTAGTAGCCATTGACTGAAATTCCAAACAGGGCGCTCTTCTCGCAGGTTGTCTTAGCACAACAGGTTCCTGGCCAGATGTCCTCCCCAACGGCCGCAACAAGCCCTGGTCAGTGCGAACCATGTGGTTCAGCGGCCTCGTGTTTGCCCTTTTCTCAGTCGTCATTGCTGGCGTTCAGAGCATGAGGCTGCACCGCCTCTCTGCTCATCCCGACGGCCTCAGCTTGATCCGAAACAGCCTTGGTCGAAAACGGGGATCCGATAATAAGTCTCGACCTAGCTGGCTGCAGGTATATGCCTGGGAATTCAGTCTTGCGTTTTTGGTCTTGGCCATATTCTGCATGGTAATCGGCTTGACAATTCTGTTATGGGCTGGCACTGAGTATGGACCTTCGAAGCCTAGAGAGGATGGCTGGTGGGATGGTAACTCCAAGGTAAGTGATGTTCTCTATGCCACTGTATCTTACTAACACCAGGGTCTTTTAGATGGCGGTGACCTTTACAATTGTTCTCGGACTTGCGTCTCTAATATTGATCCTATCGCAGTCCGCTCTGTCAAAGAGTAATGCAATTAGGCTATAAACATTATCTTCTGGCGGCCTATCAGCTATAAGAAATGTCAGAGGAAGCTCCTTAAGATTCGGGGGAAAGATATCCAATAGGCGGGTTGGGCTGCGAGACATATTACGGATAATGAAAGTTCAATCATGTTGCTTCTATCCTAGTAGAACAACATAAAAATATCATTGTGAAAAGATAATCCAGACCTCCAGGTAGAAAGTGGCTCAATCCCTTGACACGATAGATTCCAGCCATGGCTCTAGATGAGCAATGACATACGCAGCTCCACACTCACTAACAGACGTTGGGTCCTCAAAAGCATTCCTCATGTCCTCTCCGACATGTCGAAGTTTATTTGCCACTCCTTGCATCTCTTCCAAAACACCCGTTGCCTCCTCACCATGATATTTAATTCTGGTCAGTATATGCAAAAATATTGCTAGAGCTGAGTTATACTCGGTTGTACTATACACTTCCCCAAAGCAAGCTATGCGGAAAAATTGCGATATGGCGCTCGATGCTGGCGGGATAAGGTAGGTATTGACAAGTGAAGTCAGTGATACAGATGTTCGTTGCCTTGGGAGAGCTATAACGAATTTGCCATGTCGACCTTGGCTGGAGGACGGAGATTCCTGTATGATCTTTTGCAGCATCGCATAAGCGTATTCCATTCCGAAATTGGTTCGCAAGCGCAAGTCTTGTTTTATGAAATGGCATAGAAGCCGCTTCCAAACCAAGTTCCGTATAGCCCCCGGTTTAACAACCTTCATAGATGTCGCTAGCTGAAGGAGCATAACGAAACCTTCAACCGGCTGTGACAGAACCGCCTTGAGATAGAATTTGTTTCCCAGACATGCAAAGAAGGCGACCTGTCGCGGCGGAACCACATCGTCAACTGCTGAAGGAAGACTAGTGACGAGCTCTGGGCTGGATCTTTTGGGGACGTTGATCCCTGGGAGTTGGGAGAGTTGGTCTCTGCACCACTTGAGACTCTTTGAGCGTGCCAGACTGGGGACGTTTTCAATCTCGGTGCAGATGGTAGCGAGGAAGATGGACAGGACAGTACTATCGTGGAAGCGGTGTCTAAAGACTTCTGCGAGTTTCTCCCTCCACAGGCTTCGATTCTGTTTGTCTTGGAGTGATACAAGTGGTAGGGCCGCGGCGATCTGAGTGCTGCCTTGAAGAGAGTTATCTTGCTCATTCATCCTCAGGAGAAGAAATGCGCAGCCATCGCAGCATGTAAGAGGGAGAATGATGTCGACCTCTGGGCAATTACCCAACGCCAAGGGACACCTGAGTTTCTGCCTTTGGTTGGGCAGTGGAAAGTGGGGAGTTCTGTTATCCTCTGGGCTCATTCGCAGTAGCAATGTTTGGATCGAATCCGGCTCTCGACATATCGGACAGGTAGCGTAGGCCCTAGACCGCTCAGCCTTTGCAAGCTTCCGGGCGCCCTTGAAACCAGAGAGAAATAGTGCCTGGTCGACATGTTGTATGTCCAACTTCTTTGATCGAGCAGATGCCGGAAGCTTCTCATTATGCCTCACGGTCTTCACTCCGCTAGCGGGGTACCAAAAGGTGTCAGCTGGGGCGAGACTTGAATCATTTGGCAAAGGGTCATCTAGTATCCTTATGGCTGACTGGACCTCTCGTAATTCTTTAGTAACACGCCTAAGTGCCGCCTGCTCCATATCCACCTTGGCTTCGAAGTTGGCCCAATTTCTCTTATTCTGAAGTCGGACTGACTCTCGACTCAAGTCTAGGTGGCTTGGGTCATGTATTTTCCTGCTTCCGGACCAACGAGGAGATGAGACAGCTGCCAAACAAGACCAAATGTCTTTGCGGTGAGTGTTTGGTGCTTTCAGTTCTTGCTCGACTGCCATCAATAGGAATCTCATGGCTGTTGTCCCTCGGGCATCGACATCGTCTCTCTCTATGCTCAATTTCTCACTTCTCGTTGTTCTGCGAAGGCTCTCAATCCACAGCTTCACCAAGAATCGTTCTCCTCTCGTTTTGGCAACTGCAATTATAGTATCGAGGGCAGAATTGTTTGACACCAGTTGAATTTTATCCTGATCGGACAAGGAGTCGTTGTAAATAGACTTCATGTCGAACACCTTGCCGTAAGGCAGGCCCACTTCATCTTTGGATAGTGGAAATGGCTCGGGAACTCGAACCCTCAGCAGCCTATCGTATGAAGTCTGGGGAAAGTCCGTCCATTTCGTTCCATTGAACCACTTGAAGTACGACCCCTTCGGAAGCAAACTAGCATAACATCCTTTGGCTTCAATGATGAATGGCTCGTTACTCCATACATCGTGAAAAAGAACCGCACAATGTAGCGATGCTGCACAGATAGACGTGCCAATTGAGAATTTGCTTCGAGATGGAGGACGAGATCTGTTTCCAAAGACAATTATGACGGATGGAGTGCCGTGTAGTCCAGCTTCGGTAATGTTATTTATAAAAGCATTAACGCGCTCCTCCTCAATCACACCATCCGTCATGAGGAACCAGATCTTTGATTGTTCGAGGGATCTCTGAGCGAGATGGTTCCCGAAAATGCTTGATGGATTTGATCCAACTCCATGTTGGAGGCTCCCAACCAGATATGCAGGTACTGGGTCGTGAGCTTGGCGATCCCAAGGCAAGATGTAAGACTGGTCTACCAACTCCTTAGACTCAAGCTTGGAGATTATATATGAGACCGTGTTCTTTTCTTGCTCGAAGATTCTCTCGCTTGTACTAGAGACTTCCACGGCGAAGACAGATGGAAGCTTCTGAAGCTGGGTATGGACAGAAGAAGGTCGATGTAATCTGTCATCCGTTCCGCTTGTAAGAGCGTGCCCTGTAGTGGAAGAGCCTTGTGAATGAATAGGTGGAGATTCAGTTGGCGTATCTGAAGCACCCTCGGACCGGTCCACCAGGTCTCGACGATGGGAAGAGGTTACATCGAAGCTCATAGCCGCATTCGCACACCCCTTTCCTGTTTGATAGCACTCAAGTATCTCTTCTGAATTTGTCGCATCTCCGTTGGGAAGCCCTAGTGATGTTAGATTGCCCTTTAGAAGTCCATGGTGCACTAGGAGGCTGGTACCTACCGTCAACCTGGCTTTGCCGCAGAGACTCTGAAGAAAGATCGTTACGATTCTGGGAAATAAACATGGCGGTGTTTCCTTAACAACCAGAGGTGACTGATCTTGAAGGAAGTATTGAGAGCTATCGTGCTCAGCTGCCGAATGGCTAGTATTTCTGAACTGTCTCCTGTGAGAGATTGAGGAAAAGTAAAAGCTATAGCTTGGCGGAATCCCTGCGGGGATTATTCAGCCTAGCTTCACAACAGGGATAGCAGAAATTGTTTACACCGTTGCTTGTAGGATATTTGAGTTTCAGCTTGAGACAAACATTAGATACAGCACCTCACTTCGCAATATCGCAACAGTGAGTGGAAACGTGACGTACTATAGCTGAGAAGGGCTCTAAAGGCGTTGTGCTGGATGAGCTTCCCTCATAATCTAAGATACATTCCTTTTCCCCTAAATATAATTCAATTCCTAATGAAGAGACACGTCAAATGACATTCGATGAGAACTACTGTAGACAGTGGGTCCCTAAACGATGAGATGGAATGTTATAGCTCCACATATTGTTTCACTGTCTTGAACAGGGGTAGTTGCAAGATCTGCGAAATTGGAAATCCGCCCTCGCATCTGCCACACCTGAATTGTCTAATTTAGCTCGTTTCAAGAAGAAACACGAATCTAACAACCCTTCTGATCGGCAGACGCCCGAGGAAGCTGGGGAAATTACAACGTCTTATCACCTTTAGTATGTACTCAGATCTCACTTGTAGTTACTCTTTACATTTAAGGATAAATTGCACTAAAAAGTGAAGCGAGAGTTACCTGGAAATGTATGAACTGTGTTGTCATGCATGGTGTGATGCAAAGATCCAATTGACTGCCACATGGCCTGAATAAAGTTCCGCACACCGTTGAGGTTGCTCTCCTGCGTACATTACCGCGAAAGGACGTATTTTATGAAGTAAGTAAAAAGGGCAAAGCGATATCGCTGAGGTCGTGTAAGAGCCTCCACTCGAGGCTGTTGACAGCCCGGGACTGACGCATGCCACCTGTAGACCTACCCTTTCCAGGTCCCTCTCCCAATGTATTGTCAGCTGCAGAGAACGGGCTTAAATCGTGGCGTGATTCCGCGCTATCGCCCTGCAGTACTACATTATTTTGAAGCGAAAACGCATTGAGTGCGATATGTTAGAGGCTATAAGATGTAGACCTATCTTGCAAGAATACTCTGCTAGGTCATAAGATATCCCTTATTGTTCAGCTATGGGGACATCATGCTTCCCTGATGGTCGCTGCTAGAGATTATCAGAGTCTGGGAAAAAATTAGATCGGAGCTACAATCTAGGATAAGGCCCTGTCGGTTACTGTCAATTATCACTACAGCTGTGACTGAGTCTATTTACAAGAAGTAGGCCGGCTTGCCATTGCAGTTCGGCGTGCCTTGTAAACTGTTGGCGTCCTCTGCCTTCCCAGTATTTCGATCCGAGAGTCCAATTCATGCTATCTTTCGCAGGGCTCAGATAATGAATGGCGTAGGGCATAAAAGGCGGGATATTTAAACGGCAGTGTGCGAGAGACAAGAGCCGCAATTCAGTTAGATAACTGCAAATGGTTAAAGCTCCAGTCCAAAGCGCGTTATATTCAGATCGGGATTGAGTTACGCCGACCGGACCTAACGGGTCCGGGGATTGTCAGCCGAGACAACAGTTACGGCCGGGCATCACGATCGGAGTTAATGGCCAACAAATTGTAGGAAACGGAAATCCGGGCCCCCCTAGAGAGTAGTTAGAATATCCCTTTTATAAAAATCAAAGAAAACCTCCTCTTTTAGAAGAGATTCCCTCTCTTAGTCCTAAAGATAGCTTTACAAAGAGACTAAGTAAGAGATATAGCAAGAAGAAAAGGTATAGTAAGAAGACTGTAAGGTCAAGCTAGGCAGAGGCATCTACCTTACCTAGGATAACAGCCTGTCAGCATCAGGGCCTTATACAACAATATAACTATAAGTCTCGGTCTGGCCTCTAAATCCTATAGATGCTATAACTATTCCAGTGGGTGCTTGAGCGTTAGCCTTTCCAAGTTCATCTCACCTCCAGCAACACGTCGAATTCCTCAACACCAGCCTCAGCGCCCGTTATAACTGTGACAACAGGCAGTCTCAAGAACCCATCCTTGACAGCCAGAAGGTGCTCTGTAACATTACGTACGCGGATGGCTGAGTCCGGATCCTGAGGTGCACTCATGGCGTTCGCTGCTTGGCCGATAAGACGCACACATAATGAAGGCAGGGTCGTGGTGGACTGGGACCGTGCAAGCCAGACGAAGACCCTCAGAAGCGCCCAATGAACTCTTTTGCCCGTATGTGTTTATTGGTGTCCTTTACCTTTGTGCCCTGGGGGCCGAAGCCTCTTTTGAAACCCTAACCTTACGCCAGAATATTTCAACCACGCTGCGGCTCCTATAGTCGAAGCAGTAGGTAGCTCCTAACTCTCAAAGGATTTCATGGCTCTTGGCTGAAGCTGTCGCAAAGATATGTTTGAGCCTAGCAAACTTAGCCAATTGAATGGCCATCATTCTAACGCTGCTCACGCCGCCGCTGATGAGAATTCCCTTGCCAACAGGGTCAATGCCAGCCACGCCAGTGACTGGAAACCCCAGGTTAATGACATTGAACAAGGTATCTGCCGCTATATGCGCAGGTGCGCAGATTACACTCGCATCCTTTGATGATGCACCAGCTGGGATCTTGTAGACTAGTTCGGGACTTGCTACAACTAAGTCCTCGTTGGTTCCTGTGAGGATGTCATTGAGATCACGACGGGCGAGATGCTGAAGACGGCATCTCCGACTTGGAAGCGCGAGTCGGTGCCTGTTTGCTCAACAGTACCGGACATGTCGAATCCAGTGATGAAGGAACTGAGTCCTATGTGGGAGAAGTTGTAATCGCAGAGGATAATAGCTGAGTAGTCGCCACGGATGAGGCATTTGGAGCCCTTAATTGTGTACTTTTCTGTCACCGGCTGGACAAGGGGGTTTGCCCTGAGCGGACCGAAAAATGACTTGGATGTTTAGGCAGTTATGATGATTGTTAATTAGATGATGGATTTTGTTAAACTGGGTTGGCTTAAGATGTCTCGCTGAAACGTCATAAGCTTTAAGCATCAATGAATATCCTTATACCAGCAGCTGGTTATAGAAGATGAGTGCGCTGAGGGACTGGAGACACCATCTTATACGCCTCCAAGGCCAGCCAAGGAGTCATCATTTAGGTTCTTATAAAATTAGCTTTATGCTGTAGCTATTGGTCAGTTATTGTGGTATTAATGTCTAAATAGTGGGCTAGAAGTGTTATTTGCAGTTGAGATTTGTGGCTGAGAACTTATTCTGGCAGAGAGAACCTAGAAGATGAGTGCTTGCATTAGCGCGTACCTTATTCGCTAGCTTCCGGAGCTAAGCCTCATGCACGTCCCCACACATCCCCACGTCACAGACCCCACGCCGTACTGTCATACTACGTATTCCCAGCGAGCTTTGGTCATTGTTTTCATCCTTTTTCCATCTTCCATCCCATTACCCTACCGGCAAATCCATTACTCTGCGCGTCATTTCTGTCAATACAGACACAAAAACCATTGATTCTATCAAATTTTCATCCGAATTCATCAATTCCGTCATCGATTTCATCCCGCCGGCCGTCCTTCAACTACTACACTATGTCCCAGCCCCGCGAGATCCCAGACCGTACCGAGCCCCTCTCTACGTATCCATCCGATGGCGAATCCCTCACTATTCCAGAGAAATCAGGCAGCAAACGAACAATGAGTCAAGCCTGGGATAGAAAATACTCGGATCTTGATCCAGAACAACTCCTGCTGCAAAGAAATGAAGTTGGTGAACAGCTGAAGAAAGCCCGGAAGGAGTTCAAAAGAAACTCTGCTATGGATGCCGAGTACTGGCTACAATACGAAGAGATTGCTCGTCTTGTCCAGGAGAACTCGCAGATTGAATCGCAGAAACGTCTCGATGATGCTCTTCGAGAGAAGCAGGAAGCCAAAGATTGGTATGAGAGTGAAGACGCCAGAGAACTTAAGCTACGATACAACAGCTGGAGGCAATTCAGTGCTATCATGGCAAAGCATCGACAGAAGCTTCAAGATCGACTTGCTTCTCGTCGCGAATCCTGGGCCAAGTTATTTATCTCCTCAAAACTTGGATTCGGCCTGGCCAAGTCGGATAAAGAGATAGGAGTGGGGCCCAGGGATACCAGTGATCAAACTAACTTCAAAGACGCTTGCATTGAGGCATATTGCCCAAATAAAACGGGCTCGAAGTGGGCATGGGATCCAATAATGGCAGACTGGTCCAAATCGCTCATCGGTGCTCATCTCTTCCCATATTCACAAGGAATTTTTATGGATGACATCTTTGGCAAAGGCTCACTCGATGAGCTTTTCTCTCCTCTCAATGGCCTCTTACTAGAGAAGGAAATTAAGGACGCTCTCAGCAAGGGGCATGTGGCTATTGTGCCTGATATTGAGCTAGAACCAGCAGATCCGTCTCTCCCTTTGAACGACCAAGAGGAACGCTGCAATAGGGTCAAAGCTTGGGAGAAACAAACTGTCAAAGAATACAAGTTCATCGTTCTGAACCCGACACACACCAAGGTCACAGACGAGATCTACCTCCTAGAAAAACACGGGGTATCCAATATCGCAGGCCTGGATGGAAGACGACTCAAGTTCCTAAATGACTTCCGGCCACGCGCCAGATATATCTGGTGGACATATCTAAACGCAGTTGTCAAAACTGCTTGGGCTCAGGGTTCCAAGGACCACAATATGCAGCACACGGAAGTCCAGAAATGCACACGGTATTGGGGCAGTCGAGACTATTACGTGAAGCAGAACCAGCTTTTGGGGTTTGTTGAAGAACTTGGGCATGATGTGGAGAGTATACTCGAATTCGACAAAGAGGAGGTGGTTGGTGAGCCCCAGTTGGAAGCTATTAGTGCTCTAGTTGAGAGTTCTATGTTGGAGGAGGCAGAGGGTGATGAGAATGACTTGGAGGCACCTTCGGATGAGGAGACAGATAGTGAATAAGGAAGCAAGGCTAGGTACTTTGAGAATTACTTGTTATTGTCCTATAGCCAACACGGAGACCTATTGCCAGATATCCAGGGCTAATAGCCCATACTTTGACGCCATCCTGGCCAAGAAAGCTGAAATCACTGCCTAATTTTGACGTTAGCTCTATTTTCTTGTACTGACCAGGTCTGGTTATATAATACCTGATCATCGTACTCATTACAGTCTTACTGCTTCGGTACGCGGGTAGATTGATCTTGTTCAAGGCCTTCGGCCAGCCTGTGCCGGGCTGTTTATTTATGGGCAAGTCGGCATTCTCAGACCCGTTAAGAGAGGATGTACTGCTGGCGATAAATATGAGGCGGGGATCGCTGGACTTGACAAGCAATGGGGCTAAAGTCCAAGTCAAGATATGGGTCCCGGTGACGTTCACATCAAAGGCTCCAAGCAACCTTCTCGACTCCGATTTTGATTAACACAGCGCTCAACTGCCCTCCTCACGACCGGGTCCTGAGCTGACTGGTTTGAAATTTTGCATTCTCAAGCACAAATTCATGACTACATTCGACAAGATCCTTCAACATGCCCTCGTAAATCCTTCACACGAGCCAATAGACGCTCGCATTGATTCTTTGGATACTGAACTCAAACACTTGTACGGAAGCCTGCCGGAATTATATCGACCTCGGCCAATCGAGAATTGTATAGTCGATCATCCTCAACTTATCGTCGCTCGCCTTTGTATCTCTTCTATATACTACAAAAGCCTATGTGTTCTTCATAGTCCACATGTAACCAAACATCAAGATAAGAGCATTCGAGAATGCTCTTCGGCACCATCTGCCCTGGTAACTGACCTACTACAAGTCTATGAGGAGTGCAACCCTGGAGGCCAGCTGGATACTGAGGAGTGGTTCATGAAGAGTATCACCAGGCATGACTTCTTACTTGGTGTAACCACATTATGCCTTGTGGCTTACGCAACAAACCAGATCACGGAGGGGTCTCATATTGATCAATTGGGTGTACAGATTCTGCTGGAAAGAGTTAGAACAATGATCCAAACTGAAAAGTCGGAGGATGGGGCAAGGGCTCGATCCAGAGTTTTGTCAATGGTGGAAGCTACAATTTCTTGTCTAAGGGCGCAAACAAGCAGCCAAGATATGCAAATAGTAGCCGATCCAACCACCAGCGCCATACAGGGGTCATCAAGTGGGACATAGACAAGGAGTTGGAACCTGGGGGAGGCCCAGTTACTGCACAAAACTGACTGGGACTATATCAACGAGCTGTTCGATACCTCTCACAATGAGATATTTACCGCATCGGAAATATAAGGTTCGGTAAATGTAGTCTGGCACAGACATAAAAATGAACTTGCTGAGTATGCCTGTTTCATTTGGGCCCGCCACATGCGCCGCCTTGTTCATGCATTGAAAAAGATTTATACTGCCGTCTTAAAATGGTATTGGAAAACATGGGCTTCTATATATACGGTAGAGGAATATCCAAAGCCAATACGTTATCAATGTTGAATGCCTTGTAACTTTTTAGTAACCTCTGCCTTCCCAGTAAGCTGGTGTTTATCTTCCGCATGACTTAGATAAGGAAAGGTCCCAGGGTACAAAATGAGGGCTTTGCGAACGGCAATGTGCTAGGGACAAGAGTAACAATTTCGTCTCGATAACCATCAAGTGATAGGAGCCCAAACCGCAGACGCTAAAACGCGGGGAAGTGGACACAGTCGCTCCAGATTTCCATCTTGAGAAGTCCCTCGCATTGCCCCCTGTACGATAGCTTATCTGCCCTCATGTGGCTGATATACATTTGCAAGTCCATTGGTCAGTCTGCAAAACCGCTGTAAACGTTGGAACCCAGCTATCGCTTTAGCGTTGGCAGTCAAGTCTAGACGCTTGGTAGTCGGCAAGCGCAGAGGTAGATCTGGTTCAAATCGCCTGAACATTCTGTAATGGGGATAGTCTACTGACTTGAATGCTACAGATAAGCGGATTTGCGATAGTGAACCTGAAGTTCTCAACTCGACTTCGAGGGTCACTTACGCAAGCCATTTTCAAGTAGTGAGTTGAAACGGGCATATATTTCCCTTGAGTTCCGCATAATGATCGCTGCCATAGCTCAGCGTCAACACTTGAGTGACACCGAACACCTTTGTTTCTATCCAGTCTCACTTCGTTTCCGCCATAATGGATGCCAAAAAAACTGAACTGGGCATCTCACCCATTGAAAGCCACCGTGCTGGCTCCCTCCTTGACACCGATAACAAACTGGTAGTCAATGAGCTGGTTCAGAAGTACGGACAGACCCAGCGTGGTCTCAAACCTCGTCACGTACAGCTCATGGCCATCGGTGGCTCAATCGGAACTGGACTATGGGTAAGCCAATCTAATAAATCTACCCACGACCAAAGACTAATAAGAATCAGGTCGGTATCGGAGGCTACCTAAGCCAAGCTGGGCCGCTCTCTCTTATTCTGGGATACACGTTCTGGGGTATCTTCTTCATCTGGCCCGCGTACCTATGCGTCGCGGAGATGATGGCATATCTTCCCGTTCGCGGCTCTATTTTTGAACTTGCTTCTCGATTCGTCGAGCCAGCTGTTGGCTTTAGTCTAGGCTGGACCTATTTCTTTGCGACGAGTATGCTTGTTTGTGTTGAGTATAGTGCTGTTGCCGCCGTGGCAGAGTATTGGGATAGTACGACTAATCCTGCGGTCTGGATAGCTGTTTCAATGGCTGTCTGTATTTTTCTCAATGTTGTTGCTGTCAAGTAAGTATCCCGGTTCGCGTTATCACATCAGATAATAACCGTGTCATAGATGGTATGGCGAATCAGAGTTTATTCTCGCCATTACTAAGGTACTCTTGCTAATTCTCCTTATCCTCATCACCATCATAACGATGGCCGGCGGAAATCCCAGAGGTGATGCCTATGGTTTTCGCAACTGGAAGGACGGAGCTATGCATGAATACTACGCCAAAGGTCCCACTGGTAGATTTCTCGGCTGGTGGTCTGTTGTTATCTATGCGGCATTTACAATCGCTGGACCTGACATGATCGCCCTTGCAGCCGGTGAGATCCAGAACCCTCGCCGGACTATTCCTCGGGTCGCGCGTATGATATTCTACCGTCTTGTCGGGTTTTATATCATCGGAGCCCTGTGTGTTGGCATCATATGCTCTTCACGGGATGAGAGGCTCGTCAGCGCAATCGCAGATGGGTCTTCTGGCGCTGCTGCTAGCCCGTGGGTAATTGGCATTCAGAATCTTGGAATCGGATTCTTACCTCACTTCATCAACGCTCTTATCCTCGTGTCTGGGCTCTCTTGTGGCAATGCTTATCTTTTTGCTGCGAGTCGAACACTCTATGGCCTTGCTAGAGGTGAGCCTGATCCACTCCTTATCGAAACTGACCAGACCACTGATAAGACTCTTAGATCATCAAGCTCCCAAGATTTTGATGAAATGTACCAAGACTGGAGTCCCAATCTACTCAACCGCGACCGTCTCCTTGATATCTTGCGTTACCTTTCTTGTGGCATCAAACTCTGCTCTAGAGGTCTTCTTCTGGTTCGTCGATCTGACCACCACCGCTTTCATCGCATCATACTGCTTCATGCTGCTTGCATACATTGGATTCTACCGTGCCCGCAAAGCACAGGGTCTCACTGATGAGGCGCTTTCTTATGTCGCGCCTTATACACCGTACACTCCCATCATGGCTCTCACTATGGGGTGTACGGCGATCTTCTTTGTGGGCTTTGATGTATTCAGCCCATTTAGTGTCCGAGGTTTCATCACATCTTACTTTGCTGTTGCTTTCACTGCGGTTATGTATCTGGTGGGCAAGATAAAGTATTGGAGAGAGGGCAAGGGTATCGTCAATCCGAAGGAGGCAGATTTGATCACTGGTAAGGCTGAGATTGATGAGGAATGCAGGCAGTGGGAAGAAGGGGGCATTGAAGAGGTTGAGAAGGCTCGACTGGCTGAGATGACCTGGGCCAGGCGAGCCTGGGAGAGAATGTGGTAGCCGAGACACAATCAGCGCGGGCGCGAAGTGCTTTGTTTTTAAGTAACTCACTTGTGCAGGAGAGAATCATTATTTGAACGCTTGCAAACCATATCGTCACCGAAACACCATCCATTGCTAATTGTAGACAAAAATATTTCCATTAACGTCTTTGCATATGGTCCATCCTTCGCTGGTTTACCGCCTGCCAATAATCTTTCAAGAGTCCCCTAAGATAGTACTGCAATCCATTCATCATTGACTGGGGAGAAGTTGTCAGTTTCAGGTTTCAGGGTCAGCTTCTTACAGCCTTGCTTGAGAGAAACTTTGTTGAAGCGATCCTCAATCCATGATAGGAAATATTGCTGCGAAGCAGGGAGGACAGCTCCATGACCCAGGCCGGGATATAGCCGATACTCGGCAGTCGTCGAGTTAGAGAACTCTTCACATGTCTCATCGAAAGCCTCCTCCGATGTGTCAGGGTATACCAAGGGATCTTCCTCGCCTTGGATCACAAGTAAGGGAGCTGCTAGCTTATGGGGCCCTGCACCATTGTATATTTTCTCCCATTTGACAAAGTCGGGGTGTTGGATCCAGCTGGTATTCTTGTAAAGTTCGCTGATGGTCAGATTGCTGTAAAGGGAAGCGGAAGTATAGAAACATCCCTGGTCGGCAAGAGGCATCCGGGCGAGAAGAATATCAGAAGCATAGTCCTCGACTTTGATGGAGGGGTAGATCTTTGAAACTGATTGTAGAAGGAGAGAAGAGAGAAAATCTCCAGCAGGTCCATCACCGGCACGGCGGATCGTTTCATTGATAACCTTGCTTGGGACAAGGCCAGGAGAAGCGCAAACCGCGCCAATTAGGTCGCCTGTGGCCTCAGACCTTGCCTCTCGCTCGTTGGTGCGCCAGCAAGACATTCCACCTTCGCTGTGGCCCATGACAACCCACTCCTTTGTGATTTTGCTGCCCATAGCCTTGCGTACAGCCTTGACGCTTAAGCTGTTATCTGCCGCATGGAGAGTACCGGCCATGTACATAAAGCCTTGAGCCTCGCTTCCCTGGCCGGCATAGTCAGGGGCAATAACGACGTAACCTGCAAGGGCTAGAGCGAAGGGAGCCGACCAGCCATAGAGGAGTGCGCGATGGTTGGATGGTGAACATTGTCGGGTTCCGCCAGCTGTGCCGTGCGTCCAAACAACAGTACGGAATGGCTTATCCCCCTGTGGGTTGGTGTATGGAATAAGCACGATACCTGTAGCTGGGAGGGGGTTCCCTTTGATATCCTCAGACATGTAAAAGAAACGGACTAACGATATGCCAGCAGGGACAGTCCATCGCCGATAGGCTTGCTCAGATGGAATCTTTTCCCATTTCAATATGTCCCCAGTTGAATACTTTGACGCATTTGAGGGGGTCGAGTAGAACGGATCATTGGTGATGTTCTGGTTGACCCAAAGTTCTGTTTCCATAGCTAGCACTTTTCGATAGGCGATTTGACAACTGGCATCGCATCGATTTGGCTCATTGGCATAGGTGAGGGGGCTTTGGGGCGCTGCTAGAGCGCTTGCAATTAATATAATAGGAAGTAGTTTTGATAACATGGTGCTGACGAATATTGGATGATCAGTGCGAGGCTAGGGGACAAGTGGGTGTTTGATATGAATTCAGGATCGATAATGTACCATGAATTTATCCTCAAGGGACAGGATTACCGCAGGGGGGTGCTCAATTTATAGATGCTATCAGTGACAGAAATATCCCTCAGCGTTGTATTAAAGCCTAAGAATGAGGTTTGGATGGGCCGATGTTAGTGTTTAATGAGGCGGTAAGCCACAGCATTCCTGTATCCATAATGTGAAGGATTGAATAGTAACTGCCAGTCATTAGTATACTTTGAGATGATATTGATATAAAATGCAATGCAATTGAGTTTCACTACCTCAAGATCTCGCCGAGATATAGGCTGTATGGATACTTAGTTCACTACTAGAAGCAATTAGCCCAGCCATGAAGTATAGAAACTAGCAAAACCAAAAGGCAGTTTAGGAAAGTTAATCCCAGTGTTCTACACTGCATTCCAAGGAAATCAGAAAGCTTATTGAACGCTATATTCCGGACCAGTAAAGACCTAGCTTTATGATGTTTTTGCAAATGAGGCTGTCTTGGAATGACCTTGGGGCGCTTTCTAGTTGTATCTGGCCATGTTCCTCATGGGGGCCGTTAAGCCGTTCCGGCGTTGACAAGCCTGGAAATAAGCGAGTGGCGTACAAACCGCTGTCTCGCCTGGCATGTTAGCGAACTCAATTCATAACAAGCTCTCAAAAGGTCTCACAACAGAAAACAGACCACTACGTTTAACTTGAGCTTAAGTAAGATCATGGAGCATAGAAGCTGGTTTACTATTAAGTGCCTGAATAACGCGAGCATTAATAGACTATTGCCAGACCAAGCCAATCACAACAGTGCCTTACTCGAGGATGATAAGACCTTTGAAACCGTGCTAGATTAAATAGACGAACTAGCATTGTACACATTGACTAAAAAAGCCACTGGCGTTGGCGGCGCGTCGAGGCCCTACCCATTCCTATGGCGAGATATTTAGTTCCTTGCCACAATGATACGCGAGCATAACGGCGCCAAAGAGGGAGGAGTCGGCTATGAGTGAATTATTACCATGGGCATGGGTCAGATGAGGATGGGCAGGTGACTTGTCCTCGGAATTAGAGCTCAACCGTGGCCGTGCCGATTCCTTTAACCTTTGACCATTCTCATCTTTGATTCCTCTATTGCACGACATCACACATTTCTCACTGACATTGACGTCTCATTCCCCCTAACAAGGTAACCTCGTGGAGAAAGGAAGTCGGCTTATCATTACCGACGCCAAAGACAGCGTAGGGAACCTTGGTGAGCCCTCCAGACGAAAGCGACGCTAGCCACTCCACAAAGTGAGCTGCATTGTCCGGTGGCTGACCTTCGTAGCTTCTGGTGATAACCACTACGGGTATATTGGGCTTGAGCGAAGAGATTGCGTTGTCTAACGAGTCAAGCTTGGAGGCGTAGCCATTTCCTTCTGCGAAACTAGCGAGAGACTGCGCAAGAGCTTCGCAGGTACCCGTGTTGGATCCGAACAGGATAGAAATGGGCTTCGAGTCTCCTTCTTTGACAGCGTGGGATTTGGTTGCTGTTTTGTTAGAGGCCGCGATGCCAGAGCTACTTCCATGGCTGAGTTCAACACACCTTGGAGGAATGAAAGGTCCCTGAGTTTGGCTCTGATCTTGAAGCCCTGGGGCTTGATGATTAAAGCTGTCCGAATCTTAAGCTGATATGAGGAGGTTTCCTTGGTTATGTGGAACGTCTGAAGAATGGTGGCAGTCGCCATGATTGCCTCTTGTATAGCAAAGGGTCTACCAATACAAGCTCGAACGCTGTGACCAAAAGGCTATGGACACGTCAGTATATGGTACTCGAGTTGGAGTTGATATGTTACCTGCCAGGCCTTAGGGGGTAGTTTGTTGAACTTATCTGGCAACATACGAGACGGATCGAACTCCTCTGCGTCAGGACCATACACATCGGGATCACGATGCAGTCTTTCCAGCATAATACTGACACACTCCTTGTTCTTAATCGCGTACTCGCCGTTCAACACCTGGCCGCTTTTCGCCCGGAGAGAGAAGGCGGGTGCGGTGTGGTAAAGTCGGAGCGTTTCCTTGAGGCAGGCATCGAAATAGGTCAGCTTGGCCAGATGTGCAACCGTCATGGGTTGTGAGTCAAGAACCCTGTCGACCTCTTCCACCGCCTGTCTGAGAGCGGAGTGGTTTTCGAGCAATTGATAGAAGAGAAAGGATAAAAGACCAGATGTGGTCTCGTGGCCTATGAAGCTGCCAGAAGGAAGTCGTATCCAGGCAGGAGTCGCGCTATGTACCTGCGATGAGGAATGTTATCATGTTTCGGATGATTGCGTCGTCATTCAATCCCTCGCCCGTCTTACGATCTCTACCATTGATCATTGCGTTGAGGAGGTCCTTCTTGTCCACGGGATTCTGTCGACGTGCTTCGAGAAGCTCCCTCGAAATGGTCTCCAGCTCTGCAATATCGGATTGGTATCTCTCGTTACTGGCTTTCATGATTGCAAAAGCAAAGGCTGGGCGTCGGGAGTGGGCGAAGGATTCAGTAAGCATATTGTTCATGGCGGCTACGAAGGGATGAGTATCATCATGGTAGAAATAGTTGAACCGTTCTCCCATAGCACATCTTGTGACAGTTGATCAGCTTTATCGTTCCGTGATAGAATAATAACCAACATCCAGGGCAATTGAATCAAGTGTCAGCTTTGTGAAATCGGTTGAGACGCCGATGGGTGTACGTGGCCCAAATCTAGCCCATCTCATGACCATCTGTGATACGATGTCTTGCATCTCTAGAGAATCTGTTAGCTGAACACCCAAGTGTTAATTGTTATTCAATACGCACCACCAAACATGCTCTGGATAGAAAGAGGCCCGTAAATTGGCATGAGGGTTCGATGTGCAACCTCCCAGTTGTGTTCTCTTGGGTGCGCCGTGAACGGGTCATCCTTGGTGGCGTTGCGGACTTGTTCGAGAGGGCCTGTAACAGCTTTCTCAAATCTTGCCTCGTCAAACAGGTCTTTGGCGAGGGCGTGGTTGGCAACAAAGATCCTTTCAGCTGGAAGATAGAGTCTAAAGATCGGTCCTGGAGCAGGAGTGTTGGTACCGGTATCACATACAATGTAGGGTGCTTTGACATACCATGTGACTCGGCAATCTGCGCAAGGCTTTCTTGAAGATGATCTGGGTTCACATCAAGCAAATTACCGATGAAAGGGTAGCCCTTGGGGGTTGGGATTTGCTTAGACATAGCGGGACAGGATGGGATTGACTGGCTTCAAATTGATGAGAAAAGATAATTAGGTGTAGTGACGCAATGGAGCACACTTCAATTGCAAGGACTAGATAATATTCAAGTGCCACAGGGGTTAGGTTTTATATCTTGGGGTCTGGTTAAGCGATAAGAAGGCTATGATTCAAAGCACTCATACGGCAAATGCCTAACCGTCACTGTATTGTGTTGTATTTACTGGCATCCACAAACCCCTCCACATCATCTCTAGAGGATGACGCTCACTTGTGCCATGCCCTTCTCCATTGCTATTAAAGTTGGCCTCGCAAATCTCTCCATTCAGGCTTGAGGTGATGTAATGAACCCCACCAAGAAATTGGGTCGAGATAAGGAAGAGAGAATATTACCTTGCTGAGTACGAAACATAATACCGCAATTTCATGGTGAGTCTATTGACAGCTTATTCGTTTTCGTTCCTGCAGGCTTTAACCCAAATCCAGCAGGGAGCAACGCGATGACTTGTCCAAGCCTCTTACTGTAGCAGCGAGAGTGTCACTTGGGCATAAGCATCTGAGTTTAGGTGTCAAGAGCTTGAGGTTTATTAGCGCTACTCAACTGGCTTGAGCTTGAAGTCAATCCTACATTTCTTCGATATGTTCATCACTTCCGTAAAATCCGGGTTATAGTCTATCAACGTTGCAGTGGAAAGCTTGTCAGAGATGCCGATCCAGGAAGTTGGATGATGACATGTAAGAAATTAGCCTCGTGCAGCCAACAGCCAATAAAGATTGTTGCATTCCGAACATGCCAATCAGCTAATTGGATATCTGATCCTTTGATAAGACATGATAAATACCACGCAGTCCTCACCTTGCGACACTTTCATATTCATTCGAAACCAGCCGTAGATGAGCAAGGACGAGGAGGCAAAATGAAGCACGTCAGTGTCGCTATCATAGGCGCCGGTAAGTATTCGCGCGATATATCCTAGCGATCTCTAACGTGGCAAGGTCCAACGGGCATTTCCATGCTCAAGCAGCTTCTGCAAGATGGCTTCAGCGCGACATTGTTCGAGAGACGCAGTTCTGTCGGGGGATTATGGGCTTATGATGCAAACAACGGGTGGACTACTGCGCTAGCATCCACGAGTGCGAATATCAGCAAGTATACTTGTGGATTTACCGACTTTCCAATACCAGACAGTAAGTTGGCCATGGCTCTGCTGACGTGATGACGCTGACGGGTGCAGAGTATCCCGTGTATCTGAGTGCAGCCAACTTTCAAGAGTTTATGCAGACTTACGCTGAGCACTTTGAACTCACAGAGCATATATCATTCAATAGCAGTGTTAAAGTTGTGAACCGCAACAGCGACGATAATGGGTGGATAGTGCAAGTTGAGAAGGTCGGGACAGGCGAAAAAGAGTTTCGTTCATTTGACAAGGTCGTTTTTTGTCATGGTTATCAGACTAAAAGAGTGATGCCGACATTTCCGGGGCAAGATAAATTTGAAGGGGAGATTATGCACTCGCAGCAATACCGAAGGTTCGTGACACTCTGATGCGCAATGATTTAGATTATACTGACCAGTGATTCCAGCCCAGAAGCATTCCAGGACAAAACAGTGGTGATCCTCGGTCTATCTACGACAACAGGCGAAATCACACCGCAAGTAATCAGCACAGCGAAAAAGGTCTACGTCTCCCATAGAAGCGGCCAAATGATGGTCAAGCGCATGCGCAAAGGACGGCCAACAGACTTACTAATATCATGGAGACGTCGCCAAATTACTCAATGGATGGCAAAGAACATACCCAATTTCTACAGATATCTGGCGGGTTGGGGAGCAAGGCTTCTCTCGTCTCAGTTCGCGGATGTGAAACTTGACCCGGAATGGCGGATTCAGTCATTCCGTAACCCGACGTTGCGATTACCAGGTCTTATCCAAGATATTGTTCCTCACCTGCAAGACGGTAGCTTGACGAGTTTGCACGGGATCAGAAGATTCCTGGGTGGACGATCGATCGAGTTTGATGATGGGACTGTAGTGGATGACGTGGACTGTGTTATCTTGACTACAGGATACTGTGCCGACTTTTCTGTCGCTCCTTTCATTGAGAAGAGTATGCCCAAGTCACCGACCTATCATGGACCTGTCATTCAACGGCTATACATGAATGTCTTTCCGCCAAAATACGCGGACAGCTGTGCAGTGCTATGTTACTCAGCATATGGCAAAAACAATGGCTTTTCATTCAGTGATGTCATGAACATGGCCATTTCGAACATTTGGCGAGGCGTGAGCAAGTTGCCGTCTTACGAAGAGATGGAGAAATGGGTTGACGACCATCAAAACTGGGTTGCCGCAAACTGGGCCCGCGAGCCGCATCTAGACGTGAGCATGGTCAAACAATATGAGTTCCAACCCTGGATGCACCAACAAGCCGGAACAGGAATGGAGAACCTAGGTTGGGGATGGGCGGGATGGAAATTCTGGTGGAAGGACAGAGAGATGTACAACCTCATGAATCACGGGGTAGAGACAGCTCACATGTTTCGGTACTTTGAGACGGGCAAGAGAAAAACGTGGGAGGGTGCGAGAGATGAAATTATTCGTCAGAATAGGATTGTTGAGGAGAGCTTTTCTGGGAAGAGTAAGAAGCTGAGGGAGGAATAGGTTAAAGCCAAGTCAGGAGATGTTTTCTAGAACGACAAGTCCTACATGTTGGGCCCGGCATTAAAATCGGATGTAGGTGGCTATATTTGGTTCTACTGGAATTATGACCGCATTTTCATTTATCATCCCTGCACATAACGGCTTTGCTTAAGCCCGGCGAACGGACCAGTTGCCTATCCTGCGCAGCATAAACTCCCTCCACCAAGATTATATGTACATAGATAGTCAGGAGAAAACGGTGGAATCGAATCCTGGCCGCCGATCGCCCCTGCAGCGGGGGTTTCGGTGGTTCTGGTTGGTGCCATGTAACGGCGTGCGGCTCAACACCCCGGTTATGTCGATGATCCCGCCGGAGTGGACCCCGGGCCAAGCTCTACCTTCGGGGGATGGGCGGAAAGGCAGCTAGTGTGAGCCGAACTGTTCGTTGGGGTGGTATTGCACTGCCTGCTATGCCATGTGTGAGCCAAGCCTGTAGATTCTGCACTTGATCTTTGGTATTGGTTGTGTGTGTGTAATGGGGACCCCTGACTTGTTCTGGACCGAATGCCGAGGTCGTTGCATTGACGAGCCCTCCCCTGGTTTAAACTGGGTTGCTGAGAGATTCTACTCCGTTTTGATGAGTAGATAAATAGCATGTTGCAGCCGACTTATGCTGTACCTCACCATCCATTCATTACAGTCATTCCTTCATTCTCCCTCGTTGACCAACCACGGCCACAGGGACGTCATTCTTTTGAAACACTCCTTTGATCGGATCTCACTTAATACACCATGAGACACGCCTTCTTCGCCGGCCTTCTGGCCGCTCCAGCTTCCGTGTGCGCCGTCGCCCTCACGGGCTACGAGTACATCGTCGTTGGCTCCGGTGCCGGAGGAGGCCCTTTGGCTGCTCGACTTGCACTGGCTGGTCACAAGACCCTTCTGATCGAAGCTGGTGATGACTATGCCTCGCTCAACTACACTGTTCCCGCCTACTCTGCCAACGCTTCTGAGGATCCTGAGATCTCGTGGAACTTCTTTGTTCGTCACTATGCTGATGATGAGCGACAAGCGCGTGATTACAAGACCACGTATGATACTCCTAACGGAGAGTACACTGGTCTTAACCCCCCTGAGGGCGCTGAGATGAAGGGTACTCTGTATCCCCGCACCCAAGCTCTCGGTGGCTGCACGGCTCATAATGCTTTGATCGCTGTGTACCCTCACCAGTCTGACTTCGAGTACATTGCCTCTCTGACTGGTGATGACTCCTGGTCAGCGGACAACATGCGCAAGTACTTTGTCAAGGCCGAGGACAACAACTACCTCCCTGCTGGTGAGGCTGGCCACGGTTATGATGGCTGGCTCAGCACTGAGACTGCTCCTCTTAGCATTCCTCTCAACGACGAGCAGCTTTTCAGCATTCTGGGTGGAGGTGCTGTTGCTCTGACTGAGATGAGCGGCAAGAACATCACCTTGGATGGTCTGCTCGCCGACGATGCCAACGCTGATACTCTTGCTCGTGACCAAGAGGCTGGTTTCTACCAGATTCCTCTGTCTACCAAGGATGCTAGCCGTATTGGACCCCGTGAGTTCATTCTCTCTGTCCGCGATGCCAAGCACCCCAACGGTACAAAGAAGTATCCTCTCGATGTTCGAACCAACTGCTACGTCACCAAGGTCACTTTCGATGACTCCAAACCCCCTCGTGCCAATGGTGTTGAGTTCCTTGACGGCAAGCATCTCTACAAGGCTAGCCCTCTTGCCACCGGTGCTGCTGGTACTCCTGGCAACGCCACTGCTTCTCGTGAGGTTGTCGTTGCCGGCGGTGTTTACAACACTCCCCAGATTCTCAAGCTTAGCGGTATCGGACCTGCTGATGAGCTGAAGAAGTTCGACATCCCTGTCATCTCTGACCTTCCCGGTGTCGGTACCAACCTTCAGGACCACTACGAGATTTCTGTCCAGGGAACTATCGAGAACAACTTCACTTCCTTTGATGGCTGCACTTTCGGTCTCTACACTGATGAGGACCCCTGTGTCGACCGCTGGAGGGCTCCTGTTGATGGCGACCACGGCATCTACTCCTCTTCCGGTCTTGCTGCCTCCATGTTCTACAAGAGCTCCACTGCTGAGAAGGACAACTTTGACATCTTTGCTTTCGGTGGCCCCGTCAACTTCAGAGGATACTTCCCCCAGTACGCCGTCAACGCTACCATCGAGCACAACTGGTTCTCCTGGGCTATCCTCAAGGCTCACCCCCGCAACAACGCCGGTGAAGTCCTCCTCCAGTCCGCTGATCCTCTCGACATGCCTGCCATCACCTTCAACTACTTCGACACTGGGAACGGCGACTACTCGGCTGATCTCCAGGCCCTGTACGAGGCCGTCGAGCTTACCCGAAGTGCGCTGGCCAACCAGGCTGTCAACGTCACTGAGGTTCTCCCCGGTGCGGGTGTTACTTCTAAGAAGGACATTGAGACCTATGTCAAGGATGTTGCCTGGGGACACCACGCTTCGTCGACTTGCCCCATCGGTGCTGATGATGACAAGATGGCGGTTCTGGACTCCAAGTTCCGAGTTCGTGGTGTTTCTGGTCTTCGTGTTGTTGATGCTTCGGTTTATCCTCGCATCCCCGGTACCTTTACAGCTGTGTCGACTTACATGGTTGCTGAGAAGGCTGCTGATATCATGTTGGCTGAGTTTGAGGAATAGATGTTTATGAGACAAGTGGTCGTAATGGATATTAATGTTGAGCTGATCTTAGACGAAGACCAATACCAAGTAATGTTTGAGATATAAACCTTTCTCATTGAGTGATCAATTCGTGATTTTTATCTATGACGGTGTGACTATTTTCTGCGAGTATTCAGAAATAGTCACCTGCTTACTCCATCTAAGCAAAGCCGAGGTTCAAAGTGTACTTCAATGGTGTCTTGCCTGTGATGTAAACATGGCTCCCTTGCAAAGTGAGATTACCCCCATGCCAACTATACTGCTCACCAGCATCAGCTGCAATTGGTCCATTTCCATTTCCTGGCCCAAATGTGATCTTGTCGTCGCCGAAGCTGTACTCTCCCTTCCCTTCAATGAGATGGTATATCGTTGTGTTATCGCTATCAAGAATCTCTTTCACGCCCTTGAACTTTCCGCCCTCTCTGAAGGTCAGTTCAAAAGTCAACTCAACATTATCCTCTCCCGTAACCTCAAAATCGAGATCGTATCCCTTCTTCGTCGGCTTAATCTCAACATCAGTCTTGAGACGTCGAACACTGGTTGGCCGATTCGTAAAGTCAAGCATAGCGTAAAAACGACCATCGACCGACTTGGATAGCGCGTACGTCCCGTTGTCGTCGCGTTTATCAGCTGGAATAGGTAGGTAGTATGGAACTTCGATCTCGCTCCCCAACTTGATGGCCCCATCCTTGGAGAGCTCGACGCCATTCGATCGGAAGTGACCCATGCTGAAAAAGCTGGCACTAAGACGCACGGCTTCAAGAACAGCCTTCCCGTTCCAGGCTCGGAACATGGTCGGATTCGTCGATAGGCCCGAGCCCATTCGGTTGTAGAACTCGGCCTTCTTTCCGTCCGTGGTATACCAGTCCGACCCACCGAATGCCGAGACTGTGAGCTTTCCGCGTCTGGCTCGCACGAGACCTGCTGATTTGTAGTGCTTTTTGAAGTCGGAGAATGGTTGCTTTGGTTTGGGTAGTTCTGCTGCCAGCTCTGGGCGCTCAATGAGGTTGCCGAGGAAATCGCCCAATTGCGGTCCAACGCGCTTCTCAATGAGACGTGCCATGGCAGCGAATCGGCCGTTCTTGTCTAGCAGAGCAAGCTCGCGGAATTGTGGGTAAAAGTTGCCCATGTTGTCTCCTGGAAGCTGAGACTGGTCCTGTCGACGGCTCTGAATCGTCTCCATCTCGCCATTTGGCTCTGCATGCTCAATGGAAAGCTCCAGGTTTTGGCGAACGAAGCTGACTAACTCTGTGTAATTGAGCTCGTGAGCTACCGTCAACAGAGAAGGGTTCGACACGGCGGAGTAGTAGTTTGGGCTACGCTCCGAGTAGATACCATCAGCGTCGATGTCAATACCCTCTGCAAGCCATTCATCGATCCTCTCAATCAAGCTGGGATCTTCAATGATATTGGAGATGCGTGCCAAGGCGCTGCAAATCTTCCATCTATGATTGGGGGTATGAATACCGCCCTTTGCGAGACCAGGTGCAGCCTTCTTGAGAATACCACGCATGGCTTTGGCGAAAGGGTGTGAAGCTTCGTGATCGTCTTGCTCGAGGATGCGTACCATGATACCAAAGTCCTCGATCAAGAAGCCGGTATCAGGCGGGGAGTGTCGATTGCCGACAGTGTAAGTCCCGTCGTCATGCTGAACCTCTACCAAGACTGAGAGCATCTCCTCGATATGCGGCAGTAGAGATTCATCGTGGTAGTAGGTCGAGTTTGGCCACACGAATGGTGTGACGAGGCGACGAACCTCGCGCGTCAGCGATCTTGGTGAGCCAGTCAATGAGGCATTTTTACCATCAATGACTGTCTGTACCTGAGCATCAGCTGACTTTGTGAGAAGCTTTAGACTAGCCCAATCCTTGGATGCGGTAGAAGAAGCAGTGGCTGTGATGGCAAGCAATGTCACGCCTGCGGCCCTGAGGGCACTCGACATGAAGGGAAGATGCATTGGAACGCCCGACAAGACTGAAAATCCGTGCACTGGCTACATGACGAGAGTCAGCGCATGACTCAGCTTAAATAAATAAACAAGTACTGCCAAGCCCGAGGTTCGGTGCCTGATATACCGATTACAGCAAGAATCGGGTTCATGAAGAGCTGCCGAAGTCCACTTCCCCGCGGGGAAGGCTTTCAGTACAGGTTAGACTCTGTGGGGGTGGTGTTGGCTAGCACGATTAAGCTTAACCTTAGTAAATGAGGATGGACATTGGGGGAAGGCTCGGACAAGTGTCCGAAATGATGCAGTTTGTCTTTATAACAGACTTCCCCGTCTCGTATGGGTTGATGGTTGTCATGGAGCATCAGGGAAAGAGGTTGTGACACGATAAATCCCAATAACATAAACCGCCACTGCGTAAAAATGTCTGTGTTACTCATTACCAACTGAAGTGCGTCTTGACTTTTGCTGTGCTACAAACAATGCAAGAGGATTAATATTCTTTAATGGAAGAGTACGACATGATATATATG